>VZTL01063873.1:46658-64350 GCA_013400535.1 Scopus umbretta
CCCGCCAGGGAGGGCTCGGAGGGCGCTGCCAGGCTCCCCCCGGCCGGAACGAGGCCGCAGGCCCTCACGCTTTTACACCTGGCACCGGGGCACGCTCATCTCGACGGGGACGAGAGACGGCGGGCGGGCCGACGGACGGACGGGCATGCGGGCGGGCGTCCGTCCGTCCGCCCGTCGCCTGAGCCCCCCGCTGCCCCGCTCTGCCCGGCCGGGGCCGGTTAGAGGCCACCCCCGTGACGCCACGGCGCGCCAGCCGCGCGACGCTCCCGCTCACCTGGAACGGCGGCTCGAGCGCACCCGCCACCTGTGCTGCGGAGCGCACAAGCGACCCCGCCCCGCCCTGCGCATGCGCGCAGGCCTTAAACGAGGAAAGGCGGTGGAGCGGCGCTTAAAGAGGCCGAGCCCCGGCCGGCGGGCCCCGGGCCCGCTTCGAGGGCCGTAGTGGAGAGCGGCTGGCGGGCAATGGCCCCGGCTGGCCTGTCAGCGGCCTGCCCCCGCTTCTCGGGGAAGCGGCCGGTGAGGCTGTGGGCCTGGGGCCCCCTGGCCTGGGGCCCGGCTGGCCGTGAGGGCGAGGTGGTGGTGCCTCGTCTCCTGAGGCACTAGGAAACGGCAGTTACAGCTTGCGAGGGGTTTTTCTTTGAGAGAGGGCAACATTGAGAGGTCCTCGCTCCTTGCATGCTCTAGCAGATGAGGTCTTGGTCAGTGATGCAGTGTAAGGCTGAATTATAAAATTCCAATGAAGTCATGGCAGTGTACGATGTAATGTTGCATTTGCTATACGCACGTGTCTGCTGGGCTGGCGTACAGCCGAAGAGGCACCTCTGCTTGAAGAACAGGCTGTGGGAGGGTGACTAACCGAGGAGCCAGCGCTCTCCTGGGATGAGGCTCAGGCGCTGGTGCTGCCTGACGATCGCTCTGTGTACTCGTCTGACATGTAGTGACTCACTGTGCTGGACGGGCCAGCAGGTCTGTGAAGTGGCCACTGAGTTGGCGGAAACTACTGCAGAGCTTAAACTGACCGCTGAAAAGACTGGAAGAACTCTTACAGACTAATGATCCTCTTGACGTTGTACTCTGCCTCTTGCATAAAGGCGGGCAAAGCCCTTCTATTGTGGCTTTGTCCATAGTACTTTAGTATAGACCTAAAGTGAACGATTTGTGCCACCACGGTATACAAAACTTTGCGTTTCACTTGGTTGAAATAACCTCACTGGAAGTGGGATGGTCTAGGGGGGGGAAAATGAGGTCTCTTAGTAAGGGGATTTGTACCTCCATACTTCTTTTTTCCCTCCCAACTTGTATCAGTTGATCTAATGAAAGGTGGCCATCTTACTAGTGTAATGCACTGAAAGTCAGTCTTCAGGGTTGATGCTGTCCCCATAGTTTCAAATGGGCATATCTTATGTGTAGGAGGCCTGCATTCAAATGAATGAATACTGACTTGCCTCATACTTATGCAAGAAAAGAGCAGCACAACTATTACAGAAATAACTATTTCAGAAACCAATGTTGCATGTCATTATATGAGCAAACAGGAAAAGATTATGAAGTGTATTAATGGAGAACTGCCTGTTAATTTCAAAGTAGTATATCTCAATGACTAGTAATAACTGAAAGAAAAGAGGGGAAAAGGTATGCTGTATATGGACACATGTGCATATTTTTGTTTCCATATATCTTATAATGACAGTATAGCTTCAGATATTTTTCAAAGTACCCCAAAAAAACCCAAACGCAACGCATTAAATGGGCTTTCAAAAATCTCTCCACAACCCTGCTTTCTCTTGCCTAGCAGAGGTGGCTTTGTTTCTTCCACAAACAAGGTTATCCTGAAAGGTGGTTACAGCAGTCATCTGCAGTTTACTGTTTTACCCTTATATTCACATGCACCCCCAGCTGACTCTTTCGTTAAATACTTGTTAAGTGAAGCTATTGTGAAATAAGCTTAGGTGTGAATTTAAAATGCGCTAACTGTTCTGCACTGGCTTGCCTTGTGGATGCATTTTCCACTCTAAAACGACCTTTTTGGGGTTTAGCTTAATCCACCTCAGACTAAGCTAACTCCCACAAAGTCACCCTTCATGTGAAATATAACTGTCCCTGTAAGCAGGCCGCTGTGGAATAGTTACTACATAACAGATATCAGGGGTTGTTACCACCTGTAAACAAGGCTAAATCAACCTGGATGTCATCATTTTAAAATCAATCAGAGAAGGGGCAGAGGTGAAATGGGGGGGATGTGTGTTTATACTGGAAGATGGTTGTGGTCACTGTCAACAAACCATTACCCAAATAGGGATTGCCATTCAATTGAGCCTTACTTTACTGAACAGATATTCCCCCTAATTCAAAGTTTTCTCTGACCAATATCAGGCAAACTTGAGAAGGCAAAAGCATTTCTGGCCACAGGGTGGAATTAAAAAGGCTTTGTCGCATTTGAACTTTTAGAACAAAAAGCGGAAAGTTAAAAAAAAAAAAAAAAAAAGAGGCTCTTGCATACAAAGTCACTAGCTCCCAGAATCATGTGTAAAATTGGACAGAGTGTAAAAGTGAAACAGCTGTCTGGTTCAGAGTAGTTAAAATCATATTGCCATCAGTTTTAGTGAAGCCAATAACAATAGTTAAAACGGAACTCAAAAAACAAATTTTGGAGCCTTTTTTTTTCTTTAAGATTGATTGACTGTTTAGCTGACTGCAAATCATCTTTTTATTCCTGTTTACCTGCCCTTAATATGGAAACAATAAATCTTACATATTCTGTCTATATTGTGAGGCTTAAATATTTTTAAAGTACAAAGTAAACCTGTTCATTTTCGAAGATTTGCTGGGCTCATGGGTCATATTGGTGAGAGTGTGTAATAATAATTTACCTTTTACACATTTCCATGTTCACTGGTAACTCAATTTTGACAAAAGTGTGCCCTTTCTTTGCCATTTTTAATTAATATCACTATAATAGGTAATCTTTTTAAATCTGTATAGATAAATAATACAGATGTTGCTTGTGTGATTGAAGTGTGGCTGTTTTGGCCATCCAAATCCTCTGGGGTATGCATGAGCTCTGAATGACGCCAGATTCTTCAGCCTGTGTGTGTAGGGAGCAAAGTGGTTTATGAGGTCTCTCAGGAAACATCCTTCATGGGTTCTGTGGATAGGAATGATCAATTAGATTACTCAAATCAAACACAATTTAAATTGTTCTTTTTGATATAATATGTCTCTTACATGATAGGAAAATGAGATGTCATCTTCTGCTGTAGAGAAGCATTTTTCCGAGGGTACAGAAAGTTAGAGAAACATTTTTGAATCTATTTTTTAGAGAATTGATGAAATGTTCTCTGAAGGTATCTTGAGACAAGGTGTGCCTTTTCCATTGATAAAATGGAAGAACTCAGTGAGTGATATCTCTCCATGTTCTTGGGTAACGAAACCAGTTCACTTGTCCTACAAACTGCAAAACAGCGTTTCACGCTGCAATAAGAAAAAAAAAATATTGCAAAATCATCTGTGGTAGACTTGACATTTCTGTTTTTTCTAAACTGTTAGTTTACTGGTCTTCTGTTAAGTTTCTTGCCCTCATTGCTGAGTTAGGAGAACAGGCGATGAGAAATCTCCCTTGTTCGCTCCATGCAATGTCAGCTAACAGCCTTAAGTGCTGCTGGGTGTAATTTGAGCTAATCCACATATCTTTGCATGAAATGGTTTAAGAGCTTGCAGATGATTCATTCTGCCAGCTAAGCTGTGGATGCAATAACTTCAGCAGAGGACAGTAACGTGTTAGGTCATTGCAGCCGTTTGCAGTGACTGTTTGAATCGGTGTAAGTAATCCAATATATGAACTGAAAAATTTTAGTTTGAGACAGCTGGTGAGGTTGAACTGAGCTATTCAGCTGACTTTGTCAGAGTGACATACCATGCTGCAGAGAGCCGTTTAAAGGTGATTTGTGAGCCGCTCAGCTCCCTGTTGGCTGAAAATGTTGGAAAGGGTAGACAGCTGGGGAAAGCAAAGTTATCATCCTACTCAAGTTATGCCACCCACTTCTGAATTGTCTCTGCTTTGCAGTTTTCATTCATGCAGGTCCTGTTCTGTAAAGAGAAACAAACCCCACAATGTACCCCTGATGGACTGAGCCTTAGCTCAAGGCGGAGATATTTGTGGGAAAGTTTTGCAGGTGGCCGCTTGGCCGTCATGAGACTAATGCCTTCTGATGCTAATTGCTAGCAAATCACAAAGTGAGCTTCATCTGTCCAGGTAAGTATACAGATAAGAAGCAATTGATACTTTTTATGGTAATGTGTTTTTCTGACGTTTGATGTTTGGGAATGCCCCAACCCATCTTTCTTTGTCATTGTTTCAAAACTTTCTTTTGGATTCTGACTCGCCAAAGGGTGTGGGTAGGAGCTAGATTTGCTCTGTCGCTTACAATTTTTGTGATGGTAAGGAAGCTTTGCTCTACAAACAGACTTTGCTAGTCAAAACTTGGTATATGTTTTGCTATATGTTCACAAAGAAGACTCTCTGTAGGGCACATCTTGATGAATCACATTCATTTTAAGGTAAATAAGTTCTTTTGTTAGTAAAGCAAAAGGTGTCAATAACACACCTTGATATCTGACTTTTGTAAGGAAAACACAGAGTTAAAAGTCTTTTGCATAAATGTTGTTGGGCCTGATTTTTAACCATTTGGTATTTTGTGAAACCTTTTAAATCCATGAAAAGTGAGCACAATGTGTTACCATTTTAATCTGATAGTGATTACTACTGTTTGATCAGCCCAAAGTTTTATTCATAATTTGGCTTCCTTTTCTGTCTGTGCCTTTTTTTCATCCTTAAGAGAAGAAAGAGAATACCGAAGTCCTTGCTGCAGAGACTGATTTTCCTGTTGTCTTTAGTTTGTTAGTGATGGTTTCTTGGATCCAGTCAAAAAGGGTCAGGTGATGTTCTAGTAACTTTTATGTTATTAAATGTGGTGAAGTTACATCTTGGTATAGCTGCTTATTCAATGTTTATAAATGACCTGAGCATATTTTAGATGAAGGCTATCCTGTTGCTATGCAGCATCATATCAAGATCACATCTTTCATTTTTTACCGCAGAACAGCTGAGGAAATTAAGAACTTCTGTTTTAGAACCACACGACTAGATAAGCATACACATCTGTGTAGAAAATATCCTTCTTTATTGCTCTGTGTGCTATTTCCATTAATGATATCTCCCAGTTATCCAAAAAAATGGTTCTACTAATACTCCTTCAGAAATCTGCAACCAGTGAGGTACTGATATAAGTATGGCTTACATTTCATACCCTAAGATTCAGTCATGCGTGTCTGTATCAGAATAAAAATGTCTTGGATTTTCCCAACTTAATATAAAGCATCACCACTCATCTGGTGTAGGCACCATTGAAAAGCTTAAATTTTAATTTTGTTGTCATGGCCTGTAGTTGTTGTATGTGCTTTGTAATGCATAATTATAATTCAAAACAGGAAAGATTGAATGTTTTTTAAATGAAGAATACCGATAACTGCTATTTTCTGCTTTGTCTAAAAAATGGTGTGAGATTGGAAACAAAATTGTTAAATGTAATCAATCCCTTATTTTTTCTTGTTTCACAGCTTATGTGAATGGAAATTGGGAACATTTAGTGAAAGGGGAACTACATTTGTAATTTAGAAAGAACTGAGGCTATCACAAATTAAACTCCATTATGTGAGTATCCAAGATATTAGACCATCCTGAAAAATGGGGGGAAGGAAGAAATGTGGTCACAAAGGCTCAAATGACTTATTCAGAACACAAAACAATCTTTGCACAAGCACACAGTAATGCCAAGTTCTTTGGTTTAAAATTGCTGACAGCAAATGGTCAGGACAAGTGTTTCTGTCCGAACTGAGGAGAGAAAACATGTGAGCTCCATTTGTTGAAAATGCTACCAATTGCTGCACCAGAGCAGGAGGCAGCAGTGGGTGATAGACTGTGCTGCATGGGGAAATTCTAATATTAATAAATATTGCATCATATTTCTGTTCTTTTTCGTGCTTGAAATTCAGAATCATTGTAAAACTGCCCTGTCTTCTTATTTATGCATCCCAATGCTAGAAGGGCTAATGCTAACGGCTAACAGAAGCACAAAGAGAAATGGGTCTTCTAGAATCAGAAAAAAAATTGTTCATATGAGGGATGTATTTGGGGCTGTGTGAAGTTATACATAGTATAGCTTCCTTTTAAGACTCCTTAGTATGCGAATCCTTGATCAAATGGAATTGAGAAGTCCCATCTTGTGGGTTTCAAACTATGTATTTGGAAAAACACACTTGAGATGTAGATGAAAGATGGAAGCTGGCAAAAGGTGAATAAGGGCAGGTGTGAACAAGGAGAAAAATGAATGAGGAGGAAGCTGCTTCAGAAGGAACTCTTCTTGCACTAGCGTCATGTTTATGCAGTGCTGTTTCTGAAAAGCAAGTACTGGTTTGTGAAAGTGGACTATGTAGACTTGCAAAGTCTCAAAATAACCAGAGACATATTTTTGGAGCTCTGTGTAGGGCTTGTTTCAGAGCTGCTTGATATTAGTAGAATGCTTCTCATCTATTCAGCACGTGGACTTTCCTTTCTGGAGATTTACAGCACTTGGTTGTTATCAGTCAATTATTAACAACTCTGATATCGGCAAATCAGCTGCTATATTCCACTGGCCTGGAAATGAGAATTTGCAAAGACTTTCACCTGTTTCCTCTAAGGAAAAGAAGAGGGATTGGTAAGCACAACTGGCCTGGAAGGAATTAATGGTGTCATTGACTGTATTCTAGGAGGCTGTGCTTGCCCTTATTATTATAGGTGATAAAGTATTTTACTGGACATATGAAACTTAGATGACAACTGTTTTGATTCTCAGCTAAGCAACTGCAGGATAACAGCGAGGGTTGGGTTGTCTTTTAGAGCCCGATCAACAATCGGTAACTGGAAGGTCTGAGGCAACTGAGCAAAGCCTGCTTCAGGTTATAATTGCTCACTGCGTTTACCCAGCATAGCTGGTAGGCAGTAATCAAGAGGCTTTCTGCCATGTCTGAGCAGTACATGAGACTATCTAAATTACAGTCTCTAAGGGCATTTTGGGGAGATACTTGTACATCTAATGAGGAAATTAGATCTTGTTTGGATGCCTGCTTTTCCTCGTTCTTTGTGCAGCTTTCTGTGGTGTGCCATGCAAGATAGTACTTAACAGGATAGTCCTCCAGGTCACTTAGTGGGTGCTGGCTTTGCAAACACTGCAAATTGTGTTAATTTTAATAGAACGGTGAATGCTAAAAGACAGGAATAAATAGGCTGTATCATGGTTCTGGCAAATATGTATATTTTAATTATGAATTTATTAGCAGTACGTGGCTAATTTGAGAGATCAGGTCTTGACATGGTTTAACCCCAGCCAGCAACTAAGCACCACACAGCCTCTTGCTCACTGTACCTGATAGAGGTGGGATAGAGGAGAGAATCTGAAGAGTAAAATGAGAAAACTTGTGAGTTGAGATAAAGACAGTTTAATAAGTAAAGCAAAAGCCACACGTGCAAGCAGAGCAAAACAAGGAATTCATTCACTACTTCCCATCGGCAGGCAGGTGTTCAGACAGCTCCAGGAAAGCAGGGCTCCATCACACGTAACCATTACTTGGGAAGACAAATGCCATAACTCCAAATGTCCTCCCTTTCCGTCTTCTTCCCCCAGCTTTATATCCTGAGCATGATGCCATACGGCGTGGAATATCCCTTTGGTCATTCGGGGTCAGCTGTCCCAGCTGTCGCCTCCCAGCTTCTTGTGCACCCCCAGCCTACCCGCTGGTGGGGTGGGGTGAGAAGCAGAAAAGGCCTTGACTCTGGGTAAGCACTGCTCCACAGTAACTAAAACATCCCTGTATTATCAACACTGTTTCCAGCACAAACCCAAAACTTGGCCCCATACTAGCTACTATGAAGAAAATTAACTCTATTCCAGCCAAAACCAGCACAAGTCTACAAAGCAAGGAGCTGTCCAAGTGAACTTGTTACATAATTTCTACAATTAGTCTTTTCCACAAGTCCCAGCACTACTTTTTGGAAGCTGAAGTGGCATGACAGAATTTTGTTTGGATGTCAGAGAAATTAACACAGGATGGATGCTGTTCTCTGGAACAGACTGGAAGAATTGTGGCTGAGGGTCTGCTGGTGATATTTGAATCACAGCTGATGACTCTAAGACTGAAATGCATCCCATAGGAGAGCAATACAATTTTTACAAAAAAATGCTCTCCAAAAATATGCTCCTGTTTAACTCCATTATCTAATTTTGTATGTCCCTGTTATCTCTTTGAGTGCCTCCTGCACAGCAAAGCTCCACCCTGCAATTATAATCTTTCATAGTGAATTGTGACGGTGTTTTGTTGTTAAGAAATCCTCTTTCTTTTCCTCTGTGTTGCTTTGAACCTCTGATAATGTCATCTGCTCCTTAGCCAATCTGCATCTTTCAAAAGTCTCCACTAATCTTTAACAAAATGTGGAAAAAAAAAAAACCACCAACAAAAAAAACCCCAACTGTTGTAGTCACCTGATATTGAACAGCAGTAACATTTGTTTTCTTAGTAGTGCAGATGTTAAGAATGGTGATCCTGTAACTAGGTAACTTTTTCCTTACTTTCATAGTTTGTTTCATGATAACAGGAGGTTTGAGGGTTGTCTGTGGGGTTTTTTGGGGGTTTTTGTGTTCTGGGTTTGTTTATTTATTTATTTATTTAAATGGGGCTGGTTTTCCCCCTGCAGTTTTTGGCTGCAAATTTCCTGAACCACTTCCCGTTCTTGAGAGACTCTAGAAGTGGTAAGTTTTCTCCAATTTTCTCTGAAGTACTTTGGTCTGTAAAGCCCAATGTCATGGTTCCACAGTGATTACTAGTGGACAGTGGATTTGCTACTCCCTGCCTTAGGCAAGGTGGATCTCTGCTGTTTCTTGTTGGAGTGGCACCATGCAGACAGCATAAGCGTATTCAGAGCATCTCTTGTGGGGAGGAGATCTTGCTGAGGCCAAGACAGTGATTGCTTTTGTATTGCTTGAGGCAGTAGTGGTACTGGAGGATGCCTCTCTCATATGTATGAGGGAAGAGCAAAGAAACAAACTTACAAGTACCTATAAACAGAAGCTATGGTAAATCCAGCAGATATATAATGCTAGAGCAAGGGGTCTTGCTTCTTATTGGAATACCTTTTCAGCTGTCGCCTTCGTAGATCATGTATATTCCTGTGTCCATTCTACTGTAGGTCTCAGTTGCACAAGCCCCCTCCAGCTGGTTTCCTTTGCTTTCTCAGTCTACTGTGGCTTCAAGGAGAAGACTCTGCAGGAGTAGGGGGGGACATAAGGGAGGAGCATGCATTTGCAAGGGAGGAAGGAGCCTGCTTATCTTGTAGGAGGGGAAGGGTTTTAAGAGGACATGCAAATTGTCCGAGATGCGTTAGTAAAAGACATCATTGCTGCCTGTTGGAATTGCTGCTCCCCGTTTTCTTCAGACTGCCAATCTTGTGACAGCCATGAATGTATGTGTTTCTGTTGAGCATTATTAGTGTAATTCTGGTAATTCAAATGCTCAGTGGACAATATAATAATATAACCACATCCACATTTAGGAAGCATTCCTGCCATGGAATACCACATCCTAGCTAGGTCTATTGCTTGAAATTGCATTTTATGCCTTATGTAGACGTGGCAAAATAGCTCTAGTTGTACATTGCACTTTGAACACGAGCCTTTTTAAGGTTCCCATTGACAAGAAAAAACAAATTCCAAGTTTTCTACTAAAAAAAAAGGGGGGAGGGAAAGGGGAAAATCCATAATGAGATTTGTAACAGTAACCATACAGAGAGGAACTGAATTACTTTTCTGTATTATTGTACTTTAGAACAAAATTAAGGATTGTTCAGAGATCACGGAGATAAACAGACCAGCTGGTTGGGATGGGACACAAATTGGCATTGGAAGGCAGCTTGGAGGACTGCCAAAATACTTCTGGAGTCCAGGCATGAAAATGAGTCTGATGTAACTTGCTCGTGAATCTGAGAAGAATAAAAACTGCACAGCAATTCACCAATTACATTGTAGTGTAATGGTGATGACAGAAAAAGCTCTACGGGCTGGCTTACACCAGTGCAAACTGCCAGCACAGGCAAGCATGGAGTGTCAGTAAAGAAGGTTTAAGGGACAGATAAGGTCATCAAAGTGCATAATTATGTGGTTCCAGATTATCCTTTGTATTTGGTACATGCCTGTCATATATATATCTTATTTATACATGTTGGTGTCTCCCACTGTGATTGATTTATATTCCCCACCCCTTCTATAATCTATTTATGGGATGGAATAGGAATGAGTCCTGATGAGACACGGAGTACCATATGTTACGTATAGAGCCTGATGTTAGTGAATACTTGCTTTTTGGCTCCCCTCCTGCCCTCAGATTTATACTGCGTATGTTTCAATTTAATTGCAACGATACTGAGTCATTGTCAGTAAAGCCTGTTTGGGCTGAAAGCTCCCTGAATGTCTGTCAGTGTCAAATGAGCTGAAATGGGCTTTGAGATTGCTACTTGTAATATATCAGCTACTGAAGCTCAGAAGGAGTTCCTGGTGGATGTTCTCCATAAGAGATGACTTTAAGGATGTCTTCTATATATGTACCTATACACATAGTGTACATAAAAGTAATAGAAATATTGAACAAGGCTCCAAATCCTGCAGATACTTATATACCACGTGTTGTGGTTTAACCCCGATCGGCAACCAAGCACCACACAGCCGCTCGCTCACCCTCCCCCCGCCCCGGTGGGATGGGGGAGAGAACTGAAAAAGAAATAAAACCCATGGGTTGANTCTGATCTGACAGTTGCTTTTAGTTGGCTGGATAGTGTAGGAACTCTTCAGGTGGTATACAACCTGTGACTTCCTGCATAAGTGAGAATCCCTTAGTCCAGATACACAACTTTAGAGCTGAATGTTGGCTGTATTTTCCATACAAAGGAGAAAGAGAGAGCATTGCCTTCATATTGGCGTACCTGTGAGGAATATAATGTATGTGAAAATGAAATATAAGTTTCCAAAGCACTTTAGGGTAATAAATAGACTAATGATCAAATTTATTAACTACTCTGTACTTCAATAAGAAATTGGCCTACTCAGACCACTAAAGGAACAGGCTAGATTGTTGTCTGTAAAAATAATTCCTAGCATGTAGCGTTAACGTCATCTAAAGACAGAAAAATGTTCCAGCTTATCGTTTCAAATTCCAGTCTTTATTTCTGTTACTATACTAAATTCAGTCAAGCTGTGAATGTTTTGCTGCAGTAAAGGCTCTCAATATTTCCTTTTCTTGTTGGTTTGTTGTTGTTGAGACTCTGAGTGCTTCTAGGTTTTTTTTTCTGCCTGAGCTTAAAACCAGCTTAAAGAAAGCACAGCTGGTTGTCTTGGGGAAAAAGAGATAGCAGAAGCTTAGTGGAAGTTACCTGCAAAAACAAGCCTCGGTGGGGGCTTCTGCCATATTTGCTTGGGAGCTGCTTTAAGCTGAGGCTCTTGCCTATGGCCCTGCCTGAGCTACGTTGCAGCTGCATCGCAGCCATGCCTGTGGCCAACACTTGATCCTGACCTGTGAACTTGTCTTCCCAGCTTAACTTCAGCCCTGCCTCATCCCCATGGAGCTGCCCGATGCCCTGGGTTTGGGGCTGCCCCCCTGGCCTGCCCCGCTTCCTCACTGCAGGTAGTGGGACCAGCCCCAGCTGGGGAAGGCCCTGCCCTGCCAACCTGGAGAATCTCCTTGGTTCCTGAGCCTGGGCCCTTGGGGAGCAGCCCCAGCCATTGGTGCTCTCTGGCAGTCATCCACTTAAGTCTTAATCAGAGTATCTGTTACCAAAAAGAAAATCCTCCTATTTGGTTTCTAGACAGTTTTACATTGAAATTTCACAGAAAAAGTAGAAGTACTCTCATATTTTGTAAAGCATTCGCTGTGAAACCAGTACGGTGCAGGAATTGATGTAAGTGCTTCCGAAAGCAGGTCTACAAACTTCCAAAACATTAAGGTTTTGGAAATGACATATGTACACACCCACAGCAGTAGAGTGTGTTCCTTTTAAAGATGCTGCACTCTTGTAATGCATAAAGAGAGGTAAACTCCAGAAGGGTTTGTTGAAATCTGTTATGATAGTGGCCATCAAACCATTTAGTGATTATAGCATTAAAAATATGCATATGCCCACCGGTTCTTGATACTTCTTGCCCACCATGTTTTTCAGGAGTAGTTCTACTGACCTGAAGTTTTCTTGATCTTGTTGAGAGCTATTAGTCTATGCACTTTTTCCAAGGTATGTATATTAACAATAATAATTCACAGAGCTAATGAACTTACAGTGCTTTACATTTTCAGAGTTCTAAACCAGAATACTACATATATTAATTAGTTCCTGTTCTAATAATTCCTCTCACACAGTAAGTAAGAAAGTATCATCTCTAAATATTTAAGAAATAATTAGAGGCAGTTTACAGCCGTCTTTTTGAAAACTGTCTTACGTTAGGTGGTTGTTTTTTAAATCATCCTGCTTAAGGTAATGTGGACCCAATTTTTAGAGGAACTTGTGTCACTATTCAGTCAATTGAGCAGCATGAAACATTTGGTGTCCTATAATTGTATGTGTAGATTAGTGACACTTAGATGAGGTGGCATGTTGTAGTTTAGTACAATCTGTAGAATAAACTCCTAATATACAGGAAAAGTGTAGTGTGACAGATGAATTTACATGTGGACTTGGAGCTAGCCAAAGCTCAGCAATTGAACCTCCCTGTGGCCTTCAGCTCACCACTTAGCTTCTCCAAATGTTTTTTTCTCAATTGTAAACAGTGATTAATGTTATCACTACTGTTTGTAAAACAAAGAAAGAAAGAATGTGGGATTCTGGGAAAAGTGATAGTAAATGCAGAAAGGACTGCAAAGTATATTTAAGGCTGCACAATCTAGCAAAGTTAGGAAGAAAGCTTCAGCAGTCCTGGTTTTCAGCATGCCATATAATTTGGTACTTCATAGATTCTTACACTGTCTTTCTCACCATGGTGTCTGAGCTTCTTTCAGTAGCGTTTAAGCAATGTGAATATCCCTTTTTTTTTTTTTTTTTTTCACATGTGGTTTCTTCTCTTAGCCACAGTGTCTCTTCCTTTCCCTCGTGTAACAAGGTCTCATCCTGGTTCTCAGGGAGGCAGTTCATGACACTTTGTGTGTGTGTGTGTATACCTATGTATTTACACACACACATGCTCTATAAACAAACACGTACGTTTTCCCCAGAGTTGATCAAAGAAGCTGATTCTTGCTTAAGTTAGTAAAGCAAACTCAGCGTTTTAATTTTAAACTCAGATATGAAGAGTAAAATACTTCTGCAAGATTTTTTCTTTTTGAAAACTTTTTTTAAAAAAGGCAAACCCTTTCTTTCCAAACATTCTATCTGACTGCATCAAGTTTCCCAAGAGAAGTTGTACCCTAGAATAGTATTTCAAATGTTACCACTTGAGTGTTGCATTTTAATTCCTACAAAAATGGGAGACAGACATTGATATTGGGGAAAGTCAAATTTCTCTGTAGTAAGGAGTAATTAATCTTGTATAAAAAGAAAAAAAAACGCATTTTTATAAGCATTTTCTCCTGTAATAATGCAGCTGAAAAAAAAAAAAAGACTATGAGAGAATGGGTTTCTTTGTATTTATGCTGATGGTCTTCTAAATTCATAACCTCAGAACTGAAGCCCAACCGACCCGAAACACATACAATCACTTGTATTTCCTAAAATATTTTTTTCAAAGTATTTAACGGTCATTTAACTAAGCCTTCTCTTATGCAAGATAAGCGGATTTGCTTCCTAAATTATAGAATCACTCAGGCTGAAGGGGATTTTGGGATGTCACCAGTTCAACCTCCTGCTCAGAGCAGGATGTCAGCACTGAATTCGGACCACGTTGCTCAGGGCTTTCTTTGTCAGGTATTAGAAACTTTCAAGAAAGGAAATTCCACAACCTCCTGTGGCAAGCTGTTGCATTGCCTCACTATCCTCACTAGGTGGTTGGAACAGCCACTGTTTCAGATTATGACCATCGTCCTTCTCCCACTGTCCACCTCAATAAAGAGCCTGGCTTTGTCTTCTTTTGTAGGTAAAGATCTAGTCTTATAGCTCCTGGGAGGCTGGTATGAAGCCTCTCCTACCTGTTCTCCTTTCCACGCTAGACAAGCCCAGTTTCCCTCAGCCTCTCCTTGCAGGTTGTCTGTTCCAGCCCCTGACCGTCTTGGCTTTCTACCGGCAAAGGTTGATCAACACCTTTCTTGTACTGGGGTGCCCAAAACTGGACGCAGTATTCCAGATGCAAACTAACAAATGATGAGTAAAGAGGAATAATCATTTCCCTTGACCTAGCTGTGCTTTTCTTTACATAGCCCTGGATGCTGTTAACTTTCACTGCCAGCTGGTGTTTACCCCACTGTCCACCAGGACCCCCAGATCTTCTTCAGTGGTGCTGAGTGGCCTGTGCAATGGCAAAAGGCTAGTCCAGGGCTTTGCATTAGTCTGTGTTGAGCTTCATGTGGTTCCTGTCAGTCCATTCTCTAGCCTGTGTAGAGGCAGCCCTGCCCTCGAGCACTGAATATATTTGTGGGATAAACACTGCAGCTATTCATTGCTGGTTTATAGAGCCATTCATTTTTGAAGAAAAGTATCACATCCAATGGAAACCTTAGAGGAAACTTCAGTGTGATTGTGAGATGGAAGTTTTAGGCTTATTGGAATCTGAAACTCCTATTACAAAGAGTGTAATTATTTTCTTACTAGCTATAGTGATTAAGACCTTCATTTTATACTTAATTTCAGGGAGAACTAATAGCTCCATATTGTCTCCCATAAAGCTGGAGCACCAGTTCTACTCGTGATGGCTACAAAGAGGACAGGGCATTGGCTCTGCTCTGACTTGGTGAAAAGAGTGCCACCTACCGAGAGTATGTCCCGGTTTTGCAAACCTAAGCATGCAAAGCATAGTCTTTAATCCAAATTCTGACTCAGTGCAATCCAGTTTATTAATGATATGAGTCGGTGTTGTTACAGCACAAGATGTGTCTGTACAAGCCAAAGAAACCTAAGATTTTATACGGTGATAGCTAGGAAATCTTCCAATCTCCTTCAATGTAGTAATAAAAGAATGACATAACAGGGAATAGATGTGCATTAAATTTTGTTACTGTAAAACTGATGGAAGTGCAGCCTGCATGCAGTCTCAGCATATGCTGAGGAAAGGAGAAAGAAAAAAAAAAAAGTTTAAGAGAGTAGCAAAAGCTGCTATTGCAAGGAAGGAAATTACGATGGCTGATTCTAGAGGAGACGTAAGGACTGCGTAACATGAGGAACAGAGAAACAATGGAAGGGTGCATAATGGCAAAGTCTTTACAAAACACTTCATGAAACACTTCACACTGTTTATTGCTCAGTGAGATAAACAGTAGCGTATGGCTTTATAAACAGACATGCTGTGGTGTCTTTGAAGTGTGCTGCTTCTATTTCAGATCTATAAACTGGCTGGTGTACGTACAGGCTTGCCCGTTTTTGTTCTTATCCCATTTGGTATGTTTAGGAAGAAGCACCGTCCTCGCCTATAGATTTTGCATCTTACAGTGTGTTTCAGCTTTGTCCTTGTGGTTACTGTGTTGTCTTTGGTTCAGTAAAGAAGGATCCCTGTCTGCCTTATACATTATTTAGGAGGCAACTATCAAAAAACAACGATGTTAAAATGTCTCCTAGACACAAGGCCAGGAAAGCATACTCCCTGTTCTGCGCAATGTTAGCCTCTGTAGCCAGATGATGACGTTTCTGCCACTGTCTGCTGCTTTTACGTGATTATGTGTTGTGAAACACGAGATGCTGCTCATCATTTTGCTTCCCAAACTCCAAATGGGTGAAGTATAATATGTGTTTGTTCTGGCTGGAAGGAAGAACTACATTCTGCTGCTACAACATGATTTACAGTCATAAAAGAGTGGTGGTGGGGGGGTTTCCCCCCAGTTAAAGTTGAGATAAGCAATTTCAATCTTATCGATATCTGACGTGCTTTACAGGAGGCACTGATTGCCTAACATCTTATAACAGAGAAAGAAGTAATTCTGGTTTAGGGAATCTGTCTTTTCAGTCTTTATTAGGGCAAATTAAACTAATGGGTTGTATACCTTTGACTTCAGTTTTAGTCATTATATGTTCAGTTATTGAAGTTTGCTTTACATATTAAGCCCATTTGTGAACAGCTGTGAATATTCTTTCTGTATTGACATAAATAGTTATTGACCTATTGCTCCTGTCTATTCAGGCGTTTAGAAGAGCAAATGTATTAATGGTAGCATAGAGGAGTTTTCCTTGAATGTCCTGTTGAGACAGTCTTGCATCAAATGATACCATTGGCTGTGAACGCAAAAAAAAAACTTTACCAGTGGTACCTGTGGCTACTATTTTGCTCTTCACCTCCATGTGTCTCACTGTTATTCTCTGCACCATGACAGGAAAAGATTGGGTGTGGTAATTAGACTGCTGACCTGGGACTCATCAGAGAAACCTGGTTATGCATCAGGTATGTTCTGTAGTCATGGGTAAGTCACTTCTCTGGCCTCCTGTTTTCTACGTATCTTGGGCTTCCCTGGTAAAAAGTTCTGCATAGAAGCCAGGAACTATTGTGAAAGAAATGCAAACTAGAGTGAGAAGTGCAAAAATTACTTCTATATTTCGCTCTATAAAGCAATACATGCTGGAAGGGAAACTGCCCTGCTGGTTTGAAAAGAAGCTGTGCTACCGCGCGCGCCGAATGATCTCGGCCTGGATGAAGGTAAACACGTGGCATCGTGTGCATGTTGGGGAAAAACGTTTGGCATTTTCGTGTTGCTTGCCATGTTTCACTGAAAGAGAGCCTAGCCTGTGAACGCTGTCTAAGGATTACTTCATATCCCAAAAGCTGCGTTGATTGTGAACAAACTGGAGTATTCGAGCAGTCTACAGGGGGAGCAATGACGAAGCAGCTTCTTTATTTCCTGCCTTTAGAGGAGTAGCGTGCCTGCGTTTGCCAGCACACTGTGTTTTTTATTCTCAGACCAAGGCAACAGAGGAAGCCATATTCCAGTAGACGAGCTGAACATTTTTAGAAACCCTCAGCACGATGTGTTCTTGTGAAAGTCATTTTCAGTTGTCTCGTGAAAGTAAATTGCAGGCTTTTTACCAAACAGCCAACAGTATAGGGATCACCCGAGGATTTGTATCTGACACAAATCCTTTCTCCCTTCCCCGTTTTTCCACTTTTTTTTTTTTTTTTTTTTTCAGAAAAAGCTGTGGAAAAAAGGGACCAAAGGGGGGAATCAGAAAACCACGTTTTCCTCTGGTACAAGTGCTTCCTTAAAACCAAAAAGCTTTTCGTTTGCTTGGTTTTCTTTAGACAGAAGGGCCACGAAGCCTGATCACACCGGAGAGGCCGGCACTGAACGCGGGGCATCAAACCGGCGAGTTTTGCCAGGTGTTGGCAAGTATTTTGCAGGGCTTGGCTTCCAAATCAGTGCTGCAAACTCTCTCCCCGCCCCTTACTCGTTGGGGATTTCCCCTCCTTCCCTGCAAACAGCAACCAAAGCCAAGCAC
>VZTL01063873.1:64639-104781 GCA_013400535.1 Scopus umbretta
GTGGGTTTTGTTTTGTTTTGTTTTTTTTTCCTTTTTTGTTTCCTTTTTTTGTTTTTCTTTTTTGCTGCCTGCCGGGGCAGCTCCGCGTGTGCTGCGGGGGAGCCCGCCGTTGTGCCCGGCGAGCCTCGGCGTGCCCAGGGTTGGGTTCCTCCGCTGGGATTTACGCAGCGGAGCGGGGTGGGGGGCGGGAAAGGGATTTTATTAGGTAATGTTCTGAAAAATCCCGTGCTCTCAAATGTGCAGCTCCTTCTCTGGCGGCAGCTGCAGAGGACCGATTCTTTGCAGTTTACCCGTAAAAGCTGACAATACACCCACGCGCGTATGTGAGTCTTATATAATACTTTTTTTTTTTTTTTAAACGGGCGTAAGCAGGATTTATTTTTGGTTTGCAAAGTCTTGTGTGGTTGCGGCCTGCAGAATTAAAGAAACATTCTCTTTGCTCAACAGAGATTTACCTGGCATCCTCTTTGAAACAGCGTCTTTTTCGCGACACGCGGAATTAATTTGAGTTCGTCCTGGCGACGTGTTCTGAGCGCGGTGTAAAGGCCATCCGCGCTAGAGCAAGCAGTTAAGGGAGGGGAAAGAGAGACAAGAAATGTCCTAATGCGGAGACGGGCGTTCGGTTGTTCTAGAGGGCGAGACTGCAGTTCCAAGCAGCAACAGCAGCAGCTTTATGAGTGTGTGTAATTACAGGCTGATTGCATAGGACAGCATTGTTGGAACGAATACGCATACACGGGCTGTTGTGCAAGATTTCTGTACCGAACAAAACCTAGTTTTGCCTTGCAAATCTCTCTTCTAAAAAGAGAATTGTTCTGCATTGAACTGCCACATTCCTCTTTGGCTTCACCGAAGAATTGGTGGGAGGGGGGGGGTCTGGCAAGGAGGAAGCGGAGCCAGGCTGAGGGGAGAAGTCACAGACCTGAAATACTCAGCAGAAACGCCACCGGCAGTCTCTGAAATCACAGAAGAAATTGAAAGCTCCTCCAGTCTGTGGGTTCGTGTTTCCAAAGTGGTTACGCAGCCGGTGAAAATCAGTCAGCTTTGCGAACAGTCCTGCAGGTTGAAGTGTAATTCTTGCTCCGGTCTGATGGCTTGCGTGGGGAAAAACGCCCGTGTTGAAACGAGCAACTGCAGTTCGGCTAGCTTGCTGGGAAATGGAGAGAAGAGCATGGGGGAGAATTTCTGCGTCAGGCCGCAGAAAGAGAAGGGGTTGAAAGGAATGCTAGACTAGGCATACGGTTTAAACACGCTGTTTCAACTTCAGTTGAAGTGTTGGCGTCTTGCTCCGTGATCTTGCAGGCAGCGTTGGCTGAGGGGTAGGACCAAGGCATTGAGAGTGTGCCCCTGACGCTGTGTTAGCAAGTCTTTTAACTAAGGCTTTGAAAGACCATCAACGTTATGCCAGAGTTCTTGTGGCTACAACTTGAGGTACCTAAGATTTGGTTTTCAGAGACGCTGGTTACCTGTAATCTTTATCAGTTTGGTTTTGGAATTACTTGGAATTCACAAAATACCAGATCCAAAAGATTTAAGTTCTGGTACTCAAACGCTGGCCTTTATCGGTGTTTTGAGCACTGATGGAAAGTACTATAAAAATGGAAAGTTGCTTTAAAATTTCTTGGTGTCCAACCAGAACATATTATTTTAGTTGAACACACTGATCGTCTTACTACTGGTAGTTTCCTTCGGTTGTCAACTAAATGCTTCATGAAAAATGTATGTAGCTTTGCTAATGAAGAAGGTAGTGATGTGCTGAAGAAGCTTACTTTTGGTTTGGTGTTTTTTCTTTTTTTTTTTTTAGCAAGTGGCTAATTAACCACAACACTAGGCCTATCACTTGACAAACTCACTTGCATAGTGGTCCTTCTGTAAGTTTATTGAAGCTTTTCTTTTTTAAATACAAAATAAGCAAAGGTATGTTAATCTCTGCATTGCTATGATGTTCTATTTGTAGATTTGTCTTTGAATTGTTCTTCATGTCTTGATGGACTTGTAAATCTATGTTATACTGGGTGTTGTCAAAACTACTTCTGGGGAAAAACAGAAACAGTGCTTAAAGATTCCTTGGATCATTTGTGGTCGCGATACAATATAGTCATTCCTTGTGCTAAGTCTTTTGCTTTTCACAGCCTGTGTGGTGGGAGAAAATGTTTTAGGCCAGGATCCTTCGGGCTTGTATACAAAGGAGTAGGTAACTTTCATGTCCCTGAGTCGTCCTGTGGTACTTAGTGGAATTAGTCATAGACATACATTTGTGTGCATATTAGCAAAAGGGAGGCGTAGCCCTGTTAGCCTTTAACCCATTCAGGTGCGTGAGAATAGCGGTGATACGAAAGGATGAGGGCTGTAGCACGGCACAAGCCTTTCGAGAGCCTACGTACTCATTCCAGATGTTAATTTATGCCTGTGCATTTTCACTCTTATTGTCACCCGTGAGTGGTAGCTGCAGAACTGCGGGAGATGTTTTCAAGCCTGGCATCTCTCCCGTGAGGCTGTTCTGTCAAGCTGCCAGGCAATCCCTTAAGGTGCCCCTGAGGAAGGACGTGCAGCCTTTCTTGGGAAATGGCCACCTTGGTGGTGGTGACAGCAGCAGTGTGCGTGTCAGCGTGCGTGTTCAGGCGTGTAAGGAGACCAGGGCGACTGCCGTGAATCAGAGTGGGAGTCTGTCTAGCCCGTGGTCCTGTTTCCAAAGGTGGATATGTTTTCTCCATGCTTAGCAAGGAGTTTCTACTCGAGAAACTTACCTAGTTTTCCCGCAAGCTCAGGTAAACGTTTAGCAGCTGCTTTTTTTAACCTCCTGATCAAATCATGGAATGAGGATGTTGAAGGGACCTGTATTAGGAATGAGAGCTGATTTGTTTTTGTTGTTTCACCTTTTCTTAAAAAAAAACCCAAACTTTTTTTTTTTCTTTCTCTGAGGCGTTGCATAAAATCACAGTATTGATTTCGATAAATTACAGTTTGTGAAATGTAGTAAATATGCATATTGTCTCCAGTGCAGTTAGTTATATTCTAAGTGACATAAAGGGAGAAATAAACCACTTTGAGTGATCATCATATGAACCGGGGGAGGGGAGCGAGGGAGGCAGGAGCTCTCGTGGTGAGGTTTTGCAACACATGTCCAAAAAGCTAGCAAATTCTGGCACAGGCAAGCCAAGGCTCATGAGTCAGCTCCAAATGCAAGACTTGTCACTGAGCAATTTGTAAATAGGAGGGATGTACTGCTAATTCAAGGAAATATCATCGTTAGGACCTCCCCTAATAATTGGAATACTGTGGCACAGGGCTATCTGTCAGACGGGAGTTATTCGTGCTTTGAATCACGTGGTATTTTACTGTGATTTGAACATTCAAACCAAGAAATCCTTGTTGTGTGATATGTAGGTCCCTGAAGGAGGTGGTTGCTCACGTAATAATTTAAATTTTTGTAGCTGCGTGCCAGCAACTTGCATTCCGCGTGGAAGCTCCTTGGCAGCTACAGCAGCTCCCAGTGCACAAATGGCATGTGTTTCCAGCGTGAGGCTGCTCAATAAGCACTTCACAACGTTTTGCATAACTTCTGTTTCTGAATGGTCTCCAACTGTAGCCCTTCTGAGTGCTCCGCTGATCAACTCTAGCGACTGAAAAATACACAGAACGTTTTGAGAAAAAGCTGTACTCTTCACACCGGGGAAGAACGTGAACGTATGTGTTTTGAGTGCAGCCAACATTCAGGTATTCAGGAGCGAGCAATTGAATGGGGATGCAGAGATAAATATTGGTAATTAATTCTTTGCTTTTCTGGCTGTGTTGATGCTTTTTATCGTGTTTGCTGCGACTGACAGCCACCTGATCACCAGGCCTGAATTAATATAATTCATTAATCTATACATGCAAGATGTATTCAAAGACTTTTTGCAGCGTACGTCTCTCAAAAATGGATGTTCGTTTTATGTACAAGTAAATTACATTAATGCCTCTTGTTGTGTTGACAGCTGGTGTTTATCAGGAAGTTAAAAACTGGGAAAAGCTAGATTTGGAGGGGTGGCAAAGTGTTCAGCTGGGGTTTTTTTTAAGGCATCTGGAAAGTCCTACAGCAAAACATGGAGTAATGCTTTCTTTTTTAGTCTTTAGGTTTTGAAAATTATAAAGATGTTCTATATAGCTTGACTTAGGTATTTGTAAAGATTGAACCAAGTTAAATGCTACTAATGACTGAAGTAGTAAACTGAGAAACAGTTCTGATATCTTCTTTGCGAAATTTGTTACTGGTTTATTCCATGTTCAGTGTTGGAATGTAAAGAGATAGGAAGTGGAATCAAGTCATTATTCGTCTTTTTTTTCTTCTTTGCTGTATATTATCTTCTTGCATGCAAATTCGTTCTCAGTTGCTTAGCTTTCCCCATCATAGCTTACTAATAGGAAAGGTTATAGTATAACAAGATATATTGGTATATCTTCTTGTCACTTATTTTGGGAAGACAGTGTATGTATGTTTATGTGCACACACAGTATTCTGTTATACACCCTTAAGTTTCTCATATTATAACTCAATTTCCCTGAGAACAAATGTTTCTTTTTGTTGTGATGCGAGAGTACTGTTTGTGAGGGTTTTTAAAAAAATTTTTAAAAAAACATCTTTTTTTTTTTTTTTTTTTGTCTGACTGTACTATTATTTCAAGCCTGAATATCATGCTAAATTTTGGGGTTTATCTTGATTTATTTTCTTTAATAACATTGCTTTTGGTATTTCTAGAGCTACAGTGACCAAAATGTGCATGAATTGTGACCACAAGGATTGTTCTTGTCACTTTTATCAAGGGCTTTTAACTGAGAAGACTTTTTGAAATACTGGTTTGACTTTGCAGTCTGGTTGTGGTACAGTGTTGTGTGGCTGATTTCCAACTACCAGATCGGCTGCCTCCCTTCAGCGTGGGTGAACTAGGGTCTGTTCTCCGAAGCTACATGTTGTGGGGTAGTAGGCCTGCAGAAATGCTTGTCACCTTGTTTGCCGTGTGCATTGTAATGAAGCCTAAAACTGAAACTAGTTTCGGAACTACGAATAATCTCCAAATTGCCTTGTTATGGTATAGTTCTGTCCTGGTTTCAGCTGTTTATACTAGGGTAAAAGTGCATTTCTGTTTGGATCCCAGGTTGCTTGAGGATGCTGCATGATTTCAAACCTGACTTAATCATGTACGCTTAGCTGCGGGCATATGTGCTATGTCTGTACTCTTACGATTCCTTGAGCATCTCCTTTTGAACTCCTGCATCTCTCTCTTAGTAGTCTGTCAGAAATTACATTATTGTTTAGAGTTTTATAGTAATGCATGTCTACTATTCTTGCAGTTCCATAATAACCTTAACTGTTCAGAGTCTTGATCCTTTAGACACATTGAAAAGCAAAGTAAAACAAAGCGCCGTATGTTAAAAATACTCCTGGGATTTTACTGGATCATTTGCCATTAAACTGTCTTATTTTCAGGCTTTGTTTCTTCCTACATAATGTATTGTTCATTCTTTCAAGCGCTTCCTGAAAGGAGAGTTTGCTGTGTTTGTGGGAAATTACTACATTTGGGTGGAGAAGAATTTAGCAAAGTATGTTCCTATTTTGAATTTGGTTTCATACCATTTGAGAACAAAATCCCAGCACTGCTAAATTCCTGGTGAGAAAAGAGAGCCACAGCTGTAAGGCATTCTGATCGCTTTAGGAGATTTCAGCGGTGACAGTTTAGGATGCCAAATACTCATGTACGTGAAGCTGGCGGGCAAATCTGACTGCCCCTGTGGTTTAGTTTGATTCTGTGACTTAAAAAAATTCTGAATTGAATTACTCTTAGTATCTTTTTTAACAAGGTCTAGATGCTATCCTGTATGAGACGTGCCAAATATTGGGAATATTTATATGACAATCTTTATTATATTGTATTAAAGTTATAAATTTATTTGGATTTTTTATTGGAAAGCTATTATCTTTGAGTATTTTTTCAAGTATATATCAAGAGTAAATCATGTAGTCTTTCTACAACAGTATTTGTTTAAATGAAGGTGTTTTAAGGGATGTTGAGATGCCTGGGGAGAAGTAAATGAATATACTATAAATGAAAGCTAGGAATTAAGAAGTATTACTGTACTGCTGGGCATTCTTATTATTAAGAGTTTCAGCTGCCCTCTTGAATATTTGTAAAGTCTTTTGCACATAAAAGCTGTTATTGCAAGTAAATAATTGTGCAAAATGTTGCATTTCATTATGGGCTTCATTTTTTCTGAGTTAATTTCAGTATTGAACTGGTCTTTGTTACCATGATTTTCTAAATACATGCAAGAATGCAAACTATATTCAAGACATTTCTTCTTTCCTATCGAAGTATGAGAACTACTTTGACCCCTTGGTTGGTTTGGGTTTTTTTCTGTTGTTTTAATGCTCTTCTTTCTTTGGCAACAGTGAAATATTTCTCGTGTGGTACTAGCTGACTTATTTTGCTATTACCACTATTTCTTTCTCTAGAAAATGTACTATAACTTTTCCTGTAGAAAAATTTGATCTGTAATAAAAATGTTCTTTTATTGCCTAAGAATATGAAAATAAGAGCGTGGAACTCCGTATAAACAATTAATTTTAATTTTGAATGTGAGATGCAAAGAATAAACATTTGAAATAGTGATGTATTAAAAACGTAGGAAGTTTGGTGTATGTGATACTGTGCTTTGGTTTTACATTTGTTAATGGTGGATAATGGGCTGCCTTGCAAGGAGCTTCGTTGAAGTCAAAGCTGATATTTTTTCCTTAAAAAAATGGCCAAAGCCTATCTGAGGTTTTTCATTTGCAATATATATCTAGTTACCTGACCTTTACAGAAGAAATTAAATTACAGAGAGCTTTGTTAGCAAAAGAAGTGCAGATTTGAATCCTTGATTTGTAAAGTTTTTCTCTACAGCTCGAAGAGCTCTTAAATAATAATTGCTATTGATATGAATTGCACAGTGGAAGATTCAGTTTCCTCATTCAGGTAATCACTCCTGGCATTTTAAAATGAGCTAACTTGCCCGTGCACACAGGTAGGCCAAGATGCAGATTTTTGTTTGTTGAAGAATGACATAAGCATGTATTTGCTAAATTGTAAAGCACATGAGACAAAAGAAACTTGGGCAGACTGGTCATGAAGAAGCAAGGCATCTCCAACACAGAGGCGATAGAGCAAGTTAGAGACCTTTCGCTGGACTTCAGGTTCCACTGCTGCTTTTTAACGAGCTTATGGATTTCTCCACAAGGCACCTGTGTCAGAGGTATCATTTGGCAAGTATGAGACCAAAGGCAGTGGCCCAAATACTTGTCAACATCAGCAATTGCTTGACCATGTGTACTTGGATATTTAGCTAAAAGGACAGTGTGTACGATATTTGGAGTTGATGTTAAAACAGCCATGTTGCCAGGATGCTGCTGCTTTTGTGCTGCCTAGATATTTGGGTGACATTCGATTGGCTTTTACTTTTTTTAAACAGAAGTGTTTTGTTTTTCCTTCCCCAGTGGTGATAAATCTAAATCAATAATCTGTTCTAATCCTGACCAGCAATGTTCTGTTACTGTAGCACTGTGAGGTTACTGTTGATGTTTGTGGAAGAATGAGCTTTAGATGAAAGGGCAAAACTTACTGTTTTTAAAAGATAGTCCCAAAACATTTTGATTCATACACAAAAAAGTAGGAAGGTAGGAAGGATACCTGCCAAGGTAGGAAGATACTTATATTTAGAAGCTTTTAATGCTACCTTCATGAAAGGTATTGGTATTTAAACTATACTTGGATTTGGATCTCAAATTGTAAACACTCACTTCATTCTGTCTACTACCATAATAGCATACTTCGTGTATGACAAAAAGCAAACAAGAAAACTCAGTCTTTGAATTGGTTCACACATTACTCAGTTAAGGAGCTGAGATGACGCTGTTGGTTGCAGCAACTCTTTGGTGTCTAATACAGAAAGAGGATTTCTTAAGAAACAAAAAAGATCCGGTTTTCTGTCATCTCCTGTCAAAAATTTGAGCAGCAATCTACTGAAGAGGGTTTGTGAGAATAATTCAAATCTGCGTAAGATGGTTTGCTTCTGCTTTTCACATCATGAGAGTTAATAAAAAAGACTGCACCTGCTCTGTAATTCTTGGGCTACGTGGAATAGTCTACAATTTCTTTCATATTCTGAACCAATATGGTTATACTGCAGGTTTCCACCATTTTAGGTTGAATAATATGTAACAAAGGTGCAGGCTACACTTAGACCTTTAGGGTTATCTTAAGTTATCTATAGGTGTCCCTTTTGTCAAAAGCAGATTTGAGGGTCTGATGTGTTAGTGGAGGTCCCGGTGCTGTGACTGGCTTTGTACCAGCAGTTCTTACCAGGGTCTGTTTCAGGAATACAGCCTAGTAATTGAAGTTAGGGGGAGCTTTCTAAAGTATTAATTGCGTTAAAATGTTTAAAAAGACACAGCCATACTCTTACCAAGAAGTCAATGGCTTTGTTTAGCCTTTAAAAATCTGAAGTAAAATCTTGCTCTTAATATCTTTTATTAGCCTGAAGTGGTTTTAGTGTTCTGTCTCCAAGTTAACTGGTGTTAATATTCTGTGGGGGGAAGTGTTTGTATTTATAATAATTTTATTTAGCCTTTTATTCATATGTAGGCTCAATAAGTTGCTTATACTGAAACTAAAATGGTCAGCAACAAGGAGCAGGTACCTAGAGCTTAGAGGAAATCTTGCTCTTTGCCCTGACCCAGAAGACCAGGTCTTCCAGTCATGGAATTTCCTGCATCTAATCTATGAGCCTACATTTACATTTACAGACTGTTAGTCGAATATGGGACAACTAAGACCAAAGACAGACCTGAAAGAGAAGGCAACAAAACGCTATACAAGAAGGGAGTGTTTTCTGGTGCCGTAGGACATGGCGGGGGGGAGTTTCCAGCCTTTTCCCTTTCTTGCAATCTCGCTTCTGACGAGTAATTTACATTGATTGTGCCTTGTTGCCACCTTCCTTTTAAGGTGAGGTAGTTGCCTTCAACCAGGAGGGTAGAGAACCACGCTCTGACATAAGGAGTAGTGGCAACGTCAGGAGTGGGAACGGAGACTCTGCCCCAGCCAGCAGAGCTGATCGATGAGGGCTGCGTTTGGGGAAGGCACGATGCGCCAGTCGGAACTCGCATCTCCATGGCTGGGTGGGTGTTTTTTCAGCAGGCTTTGTACAGGAGGTCACACCCTCTCACACCGACTGTGACTGTGTTAGAGGTAGAGCTGGCTTTGTTGTTCAGAAATAGTTAATGGCACCGTTTTTAAAAAGAACAGCCCGTTCTGTCGACCTCCAGCAGATAGAGGCACTTAAGCCTTGGGTAGAATAGCAGCTTTTTTCCATTCAGATGGAGATACTTGTTTGCCTATATGATGCATCCTCTATGGGCCCTTTTGACTGGCTTTTTCCTGGACATCCTGATTAAAAGGCTGACTTCTGGTTCTCTGCAAAATGCCTAATTCCTTCACGTTTCTTCTAGAAATTCGAGATGCGGAACTGAGGCCTCTGGGTTACGCTCTTAAAACAAAGCACCAGTTTCTCTATGGAGCAGATTGAGTACAGTTTCCCTAGCCAGATTACTTAGAACAGAATTATCATCTCCATGGTTCTGTGCACTTAGGTGATTTCAGTCTGGCTCTTATGCAGAGCTATTTCGTCTCAGTTGGATAACTTTGGCAGTGTCATCAAAAAGGTAAAAGATGGAAGAAACCAAAGTGGTAGATCAACTTTTTTCCTTGGACCATGGTTCCAGGGTATTTTTCCCAGGTGGTTATAGATCTGTCAGCTGCTGTACTATGTTTTGGTGTTGGGTTTTTTTATTATTATTATTGTGAAGATGATCAGAACTACTTGATTTTTCTGTATGCTAAAAGGTATTTTAAGATGACAGTTCTCTGAGTGACTTGATTTACGAGAGAAGAGTACAGTTTGGAGGTGGAAGGGTGTTCTGTGTTTAGTGACAGTTATAACTGAGTTATTGTGACAGAATTTGTTTAGGAAAGTGCTCTAGATTAAGTGTAGGATGCCTGGCTGTTTACAAGTAACCATCTGAGCCGTACAGTTTGGATGCATGGAGGGAATGTGAAAATCTATTGACATCTTCAGTTACTCAACTAGTTTATTTTTGGAAGCTCATGAATTAGCAGGACATAGTGACCCTGTCTGAAGGGGAAAAGTGTAAGGGCTTTGAATGCAGGAAATTTAGTGAATATTTTGTCAACTTACTTGCTACTATTTCTTTGTGGCAACTATAATGGAGAGTTTAACCCTTTGCTTTCCCACAGAACGTTTTTGCATAGTGTTGATATATTTTAATGAAAATCCAGTACTAGTCTGTCAACATGAAATTGCTTAATGCATCATACAACAGATTTTGAAGAGTATGAAGTTTTCCTGTTTGAAAAAATTGGGGGGGGGAATGGTTTGGTGGTAGATTGCTTGTTTGTATATACCCTGCGTTTGGAATAGCTATAGCTTGGATTCAGAATTGGTCCTGGGCACAAAATGCTACAACGTAGAAAAGATAGAATTGTCTTGCGCACAGGTAGTAGTGGATGGTGAAACAAGTAAGGAGATGAGAGAAGTTGTATTTGTGTACAGAAGCAGAGCTGTGTTTTGCATGACACTGATACTGCTTTTGCACTATGTGGCTAGACAGGCCCAGCAAACAGGATCAAAAACTGACAGTAACAACTGCAAAGTCTTGCGGGAACTTTGCCGTTCCTATTATAAGTTTTCTGCATGTGACTGATTTGCACAAAACTATTCCCACTTAGCACACTGCATAAGAAAGTAAGAAGAAGAAAGCTTTCTTGTAGTGTGTTCCTTGTAGCTACTACTACAGTCCTGGTTTGGAGAGCTGATGGAAGGTTGCATGGAGTAACTGGGGAGTTTATTCTGGAAGAAAGTTGGTTTTCTTTTGGCTTTCAATATTCTGTATGCTTACACCATCAGAAATTCTCAACTACATTGTCAGTTTAGTTGAAAACTACTTCATTGCTGGAAATAAGTTACTTCGAAGCATTTTACTTGGTGTTACTTGCAGTTGTCTTACTGAAAAGTTAAAGCTGTGTTCATTACTCTTAATCATTCCATATTGCTGTCTTCATCCACACAATTTGCTTGTAGTCTCACATCAGCATTGCAGGATTTCTTACAAATGCTGAATTTTGAGAACAGATGACTTGCCAATCACTTTGAAGGGAAAGAACCACTGATTTGATTTTTGCATGTTATAAAAAAAAAAAAAATTAAAAAATGCTAACAGATGAAGAAATAAAGCAAAGGTTAATACTTGGCATGCTGACTGGACCATGGAGTCCATTTTGCTTTAAAGGTGACTACTTCCCCGTCACTTTTTTTTTTAATAAGGAGGATCTGGAAAACTCATGTATCTGGAACAATGTCAACTGTCAGCTTATCTCTTCAGCAACGGTTCCTTTCTATTATTAAATACAATTGCGGGAAAAAATTGTCTTGGGTCTTGCATCTTAATTGAAGGCAGGGATGTTAATTTGTTTTTGAAGATTTTTGTTTTCTGAAGTCTATATTAGATATTAGTTTCAAACAGTATGAGTTCTTTCTTTCTTTCCTGTACCCTCAGTGCTAATTTTCAACTTCATTTTAATAAATCTGTAGCTTACTCATTTGTCTAGCATTTTAGATTAGCTGTTCCTAGTTTTAAGAATAAAAGCTTCCTCCATCACAGTAAGTTTTAAAAACTAAAATATTTCCAGCTGAGAAAAAAACTTTTTTTTTTGTTTTTATCTCCCCTTTGTAGATCACCTTAAATACAGGTTTAACAATTACAAACACCTTGTTGGTTAAACGTGAAAGAATATGTAGTTGTACTTTCACATTGCTTACTAGTTTGTTGATAACTGAGAAGGTTCTCAGCTTGAATTTTTGGAGGTGAAATGACTCCAAGGTCCTTGATGAATCTCTTACAAGAACTTCTTGAAAGCAAAATAACTGGTCTTATTTCAAAATTTAAACAAGGGAGTGTTTTAACAATTCCTTGATGACTGCAAAGACATCATAAATATGCTGAGGCCTTCATAATTTAATCGGATTGTTTGCGTAGTGCTTGTTTGGGGGCATAAAGCATCACTTTAAGAAAAAAGTATGTAAATAAAGTACTTACGAAGAACTTCTTCATTTAAATTGGTTCTTACCTGCAGTGTATATAGTCATGTAAATGTACGCATATATACATACAGTATAGGTGTAATGTATAGTCAAGATAGAAAACAGCTGATTAATGATCACAGATATTGCTTATTGTTGTGACTTCAAAAAAAATGTGCTTTGCAAATACCGTTCATCTCCTCTTCTTGTCTAAACAAAATATCCAAATGTAAATTGGGTGCTAGGATAAAAGGGAATGCCACCTTTGACCAGGCTGCAAGTACGTTATGGCCTTAATTTAATTGAAAGCGTTGCATCTCCTGGAAGTTGAGAATTACAGCAGTTGAGAGATACTTGGTTTAGGGTTTTTCTTGAGGCTTGTGGGTAGCAGTGTATGGGGTTTTTTTTAATATTCAAAACACACCTCCCCCTTCCCTGTTAGCAAAGTCTGAACACTGTGATGTAGCTAGACTCTTGCTAATCTAATTTATCATTTTAGGGAGCTTGCTTCCCTTCAAATGCAGAAGTTGAAAAAGAAGAATATTCATTGCTCGTGGAAATGCAGAACAAGTAGTATAAACAACAGAAGGGGTTGTATATTAAAAAAAAAATTTAAAAAAATTGAAAAAGCCTTATCTAAGACCTAAATGAAATTAATGTATTCCAGGGTGCCTTACGCTGGACAGGGTGCAGGACTCCATGCTTGTGCTGCAAATGTCTATTGCCTCACCCGTCTTTGCAGGAGTGTTTAGTGCCTGGCTGAGCCTGGGGGTGCCCTAAATTGTTGGAGAGGGGGGCCTGGGTGTCACAGCAGTGGCAGCCACAGGTCATGGTGAGCCAGGCTGCCTGCAAGGGCAGGGGGAGCTGCCAGGTGCCTGGTTTTGAGGGCAGCCTGTGCTTCATCACTCTCGAGACCGGTGAGCGCCACTGCAGGGTGGACACAAACCCTTTGAGAGATACTGTTTCTTCAAGCTATCACTTGGATTCTTGCTCAGCAGCTGATGTGTTTCATTGGGAAATGCAACATCGGAAAAGCATGCTTTTAGACTCCAAGTGGCCTTGGAGCAGCTGCACTACGGCTAAATAAATAGAACCTTCTGTAAGAGGAAATAACTTTTCTACCAGATATATGCACAGACGGATTGTAATCATACTAAGGCCAGTGTTTGCCTCAACAACAGAAAAAAACCTTTTCAATAGAGAGGTATAAATGGAAATTTGTGCTTTACTGGCTTCTTGCAGCAGCAATTGGAGAGCACTACTCCTGCCTAGTAGGAATGAGATGGGCATCTTAAGGAGTTTGAAAAACTAAAGGAGCTAGGAAGATACAGACCGTGAGCTACAACAGCAATGTACATTAAAATTTATCTGTCCCCAGATGCCTACAAAAGTGTCTGGGAGCAGTTCTTTTACAGCAGTGTGAGTGGACCTGGATAACAGGTGTATGTGCCAGAGGTGCTGACATACTGGCTGCTCAAAGAGAGCAGGGGAGGATAGCCTTCCCCTGCCGGGGGAAACCCAGTGTTTTACCACCTCCGACATACAGATTTCATTTTGGATAGAAAAATAAGATTTATTTTTTTTTAAAGAATGCAAATTTGGAAGATATTTAGTAATTACAGATATACTTCCTAAAATATTTAATATGTAGAGCAAAGTACAGAGCTAAAATTATACGCAGACTGCACTTATGAGAGCTGCTGCTCCTTCAGGAAGGAATTATGATGCTAAAATAATGGATCTGGTATAAGATCATTCCAGGATTTTTTTCTTTAATGAGCGAGAGCCTACTTTAATGAATACTTTAATGAAGTATTATTCATCACTTAATCTTCAAATACTAAAATACTTTAATGAAGAGGGATTTTGCTTTAAAAAGGCAGCTTCAAACTGAAAGCAAATTTGTGAATTAAAACAACACCCTTCAGTGTCTTAAAATAAATTGATTGTATCCCCTGACAGAAATGGTGCCAGTATCCAGAGGAGGCCTTAGGGCCATGTGATGGAGTTGCATGCCTTAAAGACTAAAATGTGACTTTAACTTAGTGCATGCATCTGCGATTGTATGGCTGTCTTCCCTCCCCCCCTCCCCCCCCCTTAAAAAGAGGTAGCTAAGCTTTAGTGTGGAAGGGGAAGAGGTGGTCAGTGATTGTTTTAAACACTGAGGTTTTCCAGAATGCCTGGGAAGGACATGGTGCTGCTTTTGCAGTGCACGTTCGCTGAGGTCTGTGCGGCAGAAGAGACTGCAGATCACCTCTGGCGAGAGCTTGCTGTGCTCCACAGCATAGTTTTCCACAACCCTCAGCAAATTGGTTGCCACTGATTATTCTTTCCACATGTCAATTTTGTGCATGAAGTTACTTTAGGGAACTGAAATAAAAATTCAGGAGCTGGAAGGTTAATTATTTTCCTTGCCTTTTTGTGTGTGTGTGCAATTTGCTTGGAGGGAGAGGGTGGGGAGGGTTAACCACTTACAGGTATCCATCTCCCCTCGTTCCTCCCCAGAATGATTGTGGAAATTATTTCTAGGCTGATTTAGTGAAACAGCTAAGTCACTCTCAGTGACAGTGGAGACTGTTGTAAGTACACAGAATAGCAAGAACTATTATCCACCACGGTGGGTGGATATTGTTACTGAAGAGTTAGTTCTCCACAATGAACAGGGAAAGAATGCATCAGTGTTTGGCTGAGGAAATTTTTAGTATTGCCACTAGACGAGCAAAGTATCTTTATTGCTGTGGCCTTTATTGTAAACTGCTTATTCAAAGACCACCAGAAGTGTCATTTTGTTTGCTTAAGGTATAAAAAGATTGAAAAGTTGGAGTGTGGTAAGCAATTTCCTTTTTAAATATTAGAGTTGCAGATCTGCTTATTTTAGAATTTGACTAGAGAGCTAGTGCAGTGATACTGGAGTTGAGCAGCTGACAGGTGGATTTTTTTCCAACTGCTGCCATTAAAAAGCTGAACCTTTAAATCCAGCCTCTACTGAATGTTAGGGGGAGGTATGTGTATGAAATTTCTTAATTGATTTTTGAGAATTCACAATCTTTCAAACTATCAGCAGTTTCTCCAATGATACTGAGAAATTTGGCACACAGTTCTTTCCATATCCAAAAAAAAAAGTGTAAATTCCTCTTTACCATGCAAATATCTGTGCATAAAATTAAAATATTTATTTTAATAAGAGAAATGTTTGGGAAAACCTTTTATTTCCTCAAGAAAGGGATCTGAGAAGTATAACTAAAATGGTAAACAACTACTTTTTATTGGTTGTAGCTTTTTTTGTGTCCAAATCTGTCCTACTACTTTCAGATAAGGTAGAAGTCAAGAAATTATATTAAAGGAATTACCAATTGTGAGAAGCTACTTAAAAAAAAAAAAACCACGGGGGAGGGGGATACACACTAAGAAGTTATAATAGTTGCTTAGTTGGATGGGTGGTTCATGTATCTTGAAACACTTTGTCCTGCCATGACATCTTTGTGGAACTAACTATATTTAACTGGAAGGCATCATGTTCTAGAAAATGGACAAAACGTACTGGGAATGTCGGTGCAAGAGGAAGTGCATCTGCAGGGACCAATACACTTCTGGTTTCAGAAGGAAGGTATTTTCTTCTTCCTGCTACTTTTTTTTGTTGTCTCGCTTTTTTTCTCACGTGTTAGCTTGCTACGTGTTGCAGCGTGAATGGAAACCAGCCATTGTACTTGACCTCAATCTAAAGTCGAAAGTGGTAAATTGTTCAGCTCTGGGCCTCTGAAACTGCTGCTTGGGGGAATCCCTGTCTCTGTGTGGATGCTACTGTGAAGCTTTGCCAACACCAGGGTCACACATGTTGCAGAAGGTGGGCTGAAGATACCTGAAGAATGTGGAAAGTTTTCTTAAGCAAAGCTGTAAGTTTAGAAATGGCTACAATAATACAAAATTAGCCTGCTACATGCAAGGAACTATGTACATATAGAAGTCATTCTGTTACCTGAACTTTTTTCCCTGATGGTGTTATGTGCAGGTAGCAATAAGTGTGAATTTTCTTCTGCTTTTTTTGTTCAATTTTGTGGCTCTGACTACTTTTGTGACTATGAATTGGCAGATTTTGTCTGCAAGGGAACCTTTTGTACTGAGTTGTCAAGGTTTTTAGTAATGAAGGGAGAGAACAAAGCCACAAATGTAAGTGGTGGGAGATTTAGGAACAGAATTGGCTTAATCTAATCTACTGTAATAGGTGAATTTCATCACAGTTATGTGCAAATTAGTACTTGTTCTTTCTAAGTGATACTGTGACTTAGCATTCCTCATGCATAACTCTCAAGGCTTTTTTTCCTTGCAAGCAGCTGCTATAAATACATAGCTTTTTATGGAAAGGGGGAAAACAAGACTTGCAATTTCATCTCTAGTGTTTGCGTTGGAAAAAACTCTAGCCCCTGTTTTATTTTTGCCATGACGCTTCGTTATATTTCACAAGCAAATCTGCGATGGTTCTGCCCTCCCCTCCTTTCCCCGTTCAGTGACAGAAGTCCGATGTTCACGGCTGCAGATCAAAACCAGGCCCGAGGACCGTGGTGCCACCCCACCTCCGGGGCCTCAGAAGGGCCAGTGGCGGCAGCGGCAGAGCCCCTTCCGTGGTCTGCTGAAAGAGTCCTTGTTCCTGCAGACCAACTGCTGCGGTCTCTACTGTGTTCCTGCTAAGAATCTGTACGGGTTTTGCTCTTAACTTGGCCGGAGACAGGGTTAAACAGAAGATTCAGTTAGAGGGTTCAAGGGGTGGAAGCTTCTCCCTACAGGGGTGGGCTCTGAACAAGTGTGACTCTGACACATGTGTTTCTTGTGGGCCTGAAAGCTGTTTCTTATTTGTGGTGCCTCAGATGTTGCAGCTGTGGGGAAAAAAACACAAAAGTTCTTTTCCCTTGGAATGGTTGTCGGGAAGGAGGTTGCAAAAATGGGAGGAATATACATGTCACCGTAACTGCTAAAAGCACTGTCTTACGGCATTTAAGAGCTCCCCTTCCTTTTTCTGTTCTCCGATTCCAAAGTGTGCTTTTATGCTTGTGGTGATCCTAAGTGATGTAAACAGATGAAAATATGTATCAAAGCTAATCTACTTATAGCTATAAATTAGTATACTCCTTCCCTTTGTTCTTCATTTGAGTTTGTAATTGCATACAGGGAAGGGATTTGATGAGGTTATTCATCATGGTTACCTCATCCCGAGACAAAACTAATAACATAGTGTTTGCACCTGAATAGGTCTGCCTAGTATTCCTGAATTGCTCTGTCCCCCCTACGCACTACTGCAGCCAAGGCTGGTGTATCACTATGCATATATGCCTTATAGGTGGCACCTCTAGTAAAAGTGAGAAAACTATTTTTAGATCCACAATAACCTGCATTGACTGCTATGTGCTTATCCTGAGTTTATTAGTATGCATGGCATACAGTCTCATGGGCAGGTTGAAATAGGAAGAAACGTTTCAGGGAGGTTTCATTTGCACTTTAGCCATCCTTAGGATGGGATTTCCAACTGAGTAAGAGACTAAAGATGGTTGAAAGGATAGGTCAACTAGGTTGACACCGAGTTAGGTTCCCTGCTCTGTCATAGACCTCTTCAGGCAAGTCACTTCACAGTCTGTCTTTCTCTGACTTAGTCCCCTTCAATAAAAAGGGAATAATAGTAATTCCCTCCCTTAAAGAGGCATTGCTGGAGTAAGTGCATTAAAGAGTATATAGTGCTGTTTTACTATGATTATGAGGCCGTGCAACTGTGTAGAACAGAAATTGCTGTAATTGTTCCTGTACTACAGTGTGAGAAATGAAGCCATGGACAGTAAGAGGAGTACACCTGGCTAGTGTTGTCACTTATTTAAAAAAACAAAATACAAAACCCCCGACCAGTACAGTTCATGCAAGTGGAAGAGCCCTTCCCCTTAGCCCGCAGTTCCAGGCAGAGCTCGTGGACCGGACAAAGACGTTGTAGAACGTTGCTTCTGTGGAGTATTGGTTAGAGGTCTTTACTATGACACTGCCGTATATATATTAATGTTAGAGCTCTTCTACAGATAGGGGTGGGTGAACTTTCGTGTGCTTTTGAAGACATTGTGATTTGTGTAACAAAATATCCTTAATGTTTACAACAGGGTGGAGGGAGTTCTGTAGGGTATTTTAAGAAGTAGTCTTCTATGCTACTGTCTGATCTTTAGTTCATCTGTTCAGAATGAAGATGCTTTACCTGACATCTTGCAAATGCAGTCTGTATCTGCACAGTATGAAGGAGTGAACAGAGGACAAAACTGAGATCAAGGAATTCTGGAAGAATAATGTCTTGTTGGCTACCCGTTCGCTCTTTAGTGCAAAACGGGCCTCTTTGTCTCTCTTTGTTTACCTGGTAAAAATACAGAATGTTGCACGACACATGTTGTGAGGTTGGATGAATTGGTGTTAATATATTGCTTTAACTGATGCAAAGTGTTGCATAACTGTATTCCAATGACTTCAGGTTTGTTTGTGGGCAAGTGCCTTCAACTACTTTCCCCAGTTGGAATTTGTATTCAGTGTAGCAACTAGTAGAATGTTTTTCTCCCTCAGTTGATTTATAGATCTCTCCCAGACGGGGGAGAACTGTGTAACGCATGTCAGCCTGCTGACAGGAGACTGAACGTTTGTTCTTAATGTTTGGAGATTTGTTGAAAATAGTAAAGTCATAAGAAGCTGTGGGACATATGTTGAACTAGTAAACTATTTGAAATAAGAGTGTGCTGTCTAGCTGGTGTGGAAGACTCCTTTAGAATCCACTAGATGTGTTATGGATTGTAATGGAGCATCAAATCTCAGAATTTCTTTTTCTTTGGTGTGAGAGGATCAGGTTAATGGAATCCATACACCCAAAGGGATGATTAGGTCATTAGACTTCCATTCTGAGAGCGAAAATTGTATTATGCAAGGGGTTTTATTTTTTTTCAATGCTTAGCGATTTCTTCTGGAGATGGTCAAGTGTTTAGCACTGATCCTCTTATCGGCTTTTCTAGTAAGTTGCTGTGTGAGTTTCCAATTATTTATGGCCTGTTTTTTCACAATCGGGAAGGACTTACTGTGCCTGTTAATAGCAATTGCATAGTTTGTATCTTTAACAAATATAGTTATTCAGTGCAATGTGGAATTATTGACCCAAAATGTTATGATTTCAATTAGAATGTATTTATATTGTTCCAGGACTTGCAGAGCAAATTATGTAAGTGCAGGAAGAAATGTAAAAGCATGTTATACTTCTCATGTGCATAACACTCACAAAATTCCACGTGCAAGTGGATTAATGCATAAACTTCAGTTTTTCCTGTAATATTGAACTTGATCATTGCAACCTTAACTTTGTGTTTTACTAGGAACTGAGTCTTTTGTTCAATTTAAAATAGCTTTGTCAGGGTTCTTATTAGAAGGCACTTTTCCTCGTGCTGTTATTGAATGGCATTTTTCCTTTCTAGTTATAAAGTGCAGGCTGGGTGGTTTGTTTGGTTCCAGGTAGGCTTATTGAGCTGAATCTTTAGGAAGCTTCTGACTTGGCTCTGAGTAAGTATGAGGCTGGTGTCACTTATGCCCAGTCGTGGAAGTGCTTTATAATGTTAGTAAGGATACAAATAAGCTACTACAGAAACGGAAGAGGCTCGCTTTGTATTTGATCCAGTATTGGTGCCAACCATCTGCTCTTTCTTCCCTCCACTGAAATCCCTGTGGCTAAAAGGAGGAGAATGGGCAGGTGTCTGGCAGGGAGCTCTGAATCCAGGGGCCTGGAGAGTGCTCTGATTCTTTAATTAAAGATTAAGAAATCTGAGTACTTTCTGGGGCCCCTGGGTTCTTTAAACCTTGCTGGTTTCCACTGTGTGATGATTGCGCCTGCCCATGTCTTTCAGTGTTCCTACCCCCAGTATTAACTAGTCTGCATTTGCTTAGCTGCATTGTTGTAATGCTTGACAGCCCCGGTCATGGCCAAGAGCTTACTGTACCTTGTAACGGACCAGCACAATAAAAAGACCCTTTTATATTCAACAGTGACCACAAGACTTCTTAAAAACATAATTTTAGAATTTGAACTAAAGTCCTGCCAGTGCTGTTAAAGACTGACTACTTGAGTAGTTTTAGAATAGATTAGCTCAGTCAGTACTGGCATCTGTCTGGCTGGAAGTGTGTGGATGTGGGCAAACCAAGATCAGCACTGCTTCAGCTTATATAACTGCTGAAAAACAAAAAGATATTTCTGGGTCGAGTGAGGCACAGAGAGGCATATGACAAAAGAACAACTATGTTATTATTTGTGTGACCTTTTTCCTTCATTTTTTGCCCCCCCTCCCTCTTCTTTGGTTATCACTACCCTGTTGCATCATGTCTCAAATTAGATTTTTAAGCTCTCTGTGGAAGAATCCCTGTCTAGCCTGTTAGTGGGTATTGTTCAAGATAATATGACTTTTATGGCCTCAGAATACTTCATGAATATCAGTGTATTGGGTTTCAGGTATTATTCTCATGTTTGGAACTGATCTGAAGTGGCTTGTTTAAGATGCACATGTCTATAGCAGAGCTGGAAATTGATCCCAGATCCTCTGAGGTTCTGCCTGTGGTTTTAGTCCCAGCTATTCTCCAGCCAGGCTTGGGCAAGCGATGATGCCTGCTTGATAGCGTCAGGAGTGTCTCTGCCGAGAGCTATGGTCTAGGTATTGAGTGCATTTATGTCTTTCATGAAGAAACCTCTGGGAATGGAAAGCATCACCATCTCTATAAACTTTTCCGTTTCTTTTCCCTTATTCGTAGGCTGTTACCTCTTGCAAACCCTTGAAGGAATCTGTAAAGTGCTCAGACTGTGGTATTCCATAGACTGGACACCTACATACGTCTGGTTTTGTGATGGAACGCTGGAGAGGTCAAGATGGAAACAACTGAACCTGCAGCAGGCTTTTCCTGTAGCAGCTCGTTGCATTCAGATGTGTTTTCTTCTCAGGGCCGAAGTGCAGAGAGATTTGGTCTGCCTCTGGGGTGTATCCATGCAATTCTGCAGCTGGTGTGTTTGTGGTGGGAGAGGCATTCGGAGCAAAGGACATGTTGTGGTTATGTCAGCTATGTGAATGCAAGGGCAGGGAGAAGCTTTTGGCCTGCTCTTTGCCATTCTGACTTTAAAGCCTGCTGTGATTCCTGCATGTTGGAGTATTGGTCTCTCTGTTGCTAGGATCTGCCTTCCCTGACAGCTCCAAACAAAAAAGCTTAAAATAGCTATCTAAGTGCTTACAATTAGAACTGTTAACCCATTTCCAGTGGGAAAGAATAGTATGTTCATGTAACTTTACAAAGCCTGACAGCAGCATTTCATACTCCTTAAATGCTGTGCTCTTTCTGTGCTCTAAGGCTGTGCAAGCCTCTTCAGATCATGGTATTTATCATGATGACATATTATAATAACTAATATTCCTAACTTCACTACAGTTTATAAACATAAACCAATTTAAAAAATGTACCATATACCTATTTTGTTAAAGGGTAAGCCTATGCTGTGTTGCAAAGCCATTTGTAAAGATGGGCTTTTCTGCATATTTGTTTACAGAAGTCCAGTATACATAGCTGTCTCTTTCTTGATGGTTCTCTCTAAGAACTGCCTGTTGTTGCTGTGCAAGGTGAAAGATGAGTCTGGTGCACATCACGAATCTTTTGTTTTCATGAGACAACATTTGGGCAAAATTTCAATTATTTTGCAAACACCACTCAAAGTTTTGCTTGAGGATAAATTAGATTGAGGATCCATACTTGTATTTGCTGCAGTACCTTTTCAGTAGCTGGTAGAAACAACATTGTCAGTTCCTTTAAAAATGAAGCAGGGTGGGGTTTTTTTCATTTTGTTGTTTGTTTAATAATCTGCTAAGTTTTAAAAGTCTAGTCTGTCTTTTTAGTAGTTTCTCTTCCTCATCCATGCCGATTGTGTTCTGGTGGAACTGCTTGTGTAAGCTGGGTTTTGCCTGGCTCCTTTGTTGTAAGGACAAGACTAATCAGCACTTAAGGGGCATTTTCTTTGTAACAACTTCTTGTGTGTTTCTCATACCTTTACAACAAAATTATGCAGAAAATCCCAGGTGTGTTTTGAAAAGTGAACCTCCAATGCTTGTAGTGAGTTTACAGCTTGAATTGAGGAAGACAGCCCAAAATACAGATTATTTTTTAAAGTGTTCCTTGAAAGTACACAACTCCCCTCTCATAGGACTGTTATCTGAAAACTTCCTTTTTGAGGTGCATCTGTGGTGCTTCAGACCCCATAATTCAAAAACCAAAAATCCTTCTCTATAATGTCCCTGCATATTAGAACGCTGCTGTGTGTTTAGGTGGAATGTGGAAAATTGTGGTGATGGGGGATAAATAAAACTACATCCATAGATGTAAATAGTTGGTCAAAATATTATTAGAACTCATGCTTAGGTGAATTTTAAGACCATTCGAACAGAAAAGAAAGCTGCCCAATTAAATAACACTTAGGAGAGCACGTTTTCACTGCCTCTCCTTTTTTACATTCTTCACCGTAATAGACCAAGATATTTTACCTGAGTAGGATTTGTATTTCTCCTTGGTTTCATTAGTTCATGAGGTATAGTTAATATTTTCTTGGGTGTGTATATTTTTCCCAAACAATATGGTAATTCTACATTTTTGTGTTATTTTGCTTGCTGTAGGTAATTAACGTGTGACGCTGAATGTCTGGAATGGTCTAGATTGGAGCAGTAGTTTGTTGCATCTGGGGGTGCAATACAAGCTACCTGATTTTGCTTGCACATAGTGCTTCAGCATGACTGTTGTCTCCCCTGCTTCACATCACAGAGCTAATGGATTTCACTTTTGGATCTCTGGTTAGTACTGTGGTTTAATACAGCTTTATCAATTCCCAGCCTCTGAAAATGGGAAAGTGAAAGTGGTAGCAAAGTAATTTTAACCATGCTGTCCTCAGGGCAGAGGCGCCCTTGAAGTCAGTCATAGCGTCAGTCTTTCTCCGCAATGGAAATGGGCCAACCACGTGAAAATTTGGGTAGGCCGTAAACGACTTCGATGTGTACTACTTATTTAGGTATGAGTTTGCTAGCCTCAGGCAGGCACCTTCAGGGAACAGTGGAAGTTGTCAAGCTTTCTGGGTGCTGTGTTTTCCCTTTCGTCGTTGTCTGTCTGTGAAGCAGCTTTCCTTTGATCTCTTTGCCCCTATTATGTGGGCACGCTGTAGAGAGTTCCTTTTTAGCCGTGCAACGTCACTCAGACAAGTAAGCCTTCCTCATTTCATAGGCTTTATTGATTCTAGGACTTTCATCTGATACAGTTCTCTAGGTTACTTACTTGGAGGTGTTGCGTGCGGGGATGATTGTTACCTACTTACGTTCTTTTGTAGTGGGCTTCTTTCAAACTGGAGACTGTTCAGTTGGTTGGTTTTGCTTGTTCACTTTGGACGTCAGTTGCTGCTCTTCTGTGGTGCTAGGCTCCTGGAAAACATGCCTTTCGCTGTAGAGACAGGCTTTCTAGGTATCTGTGGAAAACGCCCTACCATTTGGGATAAGGTGACAGGGACATAAATCCATCATCCTCCATTTATGTTTTTGGCTTTCTTGGACAATGTTGTTTCTCCGTTGCTTTGAGCTTTCCTCTGCCTTTCTTCAGAAGGTAGATGACTGTGCTTTGCTGTATAGAGTTTACAAACTTGGTCTATTTTCTGTTTTTTCTTGTTCCCTCATGGAGCAATATGTAGGAAAGCTGTGCTGTTACCCTTCCTGTTCAAGGTGTCTGAAGGTGGTGAGTGGGAGGTTGCAAACAATCTGCAGGAATTTGATGTAGCTAACTGTCTGGAAGAAAATGTGACAAAGTGAGTGTGCAGGAGAGGCTTTTGAGGGAGAGATTGAAGCTGTTCTTATACAGCAGGGTATGGATAAACTGTGCAATAAGCTTTGCAGATCTTCTACCAAACCCAATAACCATCCCGTTTTCATCGCTTTCTTGGTTCTTACTCAAGGTTGTTGCAATAGGTGGTGGTGGTGGTTCCATAAGTGTTAGTTTCATAGAGGCAAATTTCTGTTAGCTGGAACTAGTTTCTTGTTTGTCATGCCCTGTAAGTCTCCAGTAATTAAAAACAAAACCAAAAACAAACAAACAAACAAAAAAAACCCCACAAAAACCAAAAAAACCCCCAAAAACGCCAAAGCCAGAAACAAAACGTACCCTTGAACTACCTCTGACATGATGTTGCACTGGAGGAATTAAATTTTCTTTGCCCTTTCTGCGCATATGTAAATGGCACAGCTGATTTTTCTTTTGCACGTAGATTTAAACCCTTGTTTTCTTGCAGGATTGGAGGGGAACTGGTAGCCAGTATCCTATATTCTGTTCTTGATTTTCTTTTTTTTTTTTTTAACCTGGTTTGTTGTGTGATCTTAGAGGTGAGTTAGTTCCTCTGTTTTTGTTCCTCATTAGTAAAATCTGTGTCATGATTCTTTACCTGTTTCATAAATGTGGGATTTGACCATAATAATGAGCAAATTAGAGGAGGAAGGCTCAACTGCTCTGCCTCAGAAGGATGCTGACTAGCTTGCTGCATTTGACTTAAATGTAAAAACTGTTCTTGGAATCTGTTCATCATCGTTAAAAGCAGTTGAGCTTCTTGCAAGGGAGATCAGTAATTTGAGCTGCTGGCAGCAGAAGGATTTAGTAAGAAATGATTCTCATCACTCGAATTTGACAGGTTTCCTGTAAGGAACTGCGGCAGCATTGTTGCAGTTAAGGCTGAGAATGTACATTAGCTAAAGCCCAGGAACACTTCTTGTTTTTCACATGAAAAAAACTAAAATGGAAGTATTTAAAAGCTAAGATTAAAATGGTGAAATAGAAGATGGTCTGCAACCCCTTGTTATTATTTTCTGCATTCTTATCTTTGCCAAGGTTTGAGGAGAAGAGTCTTTCCCAAGTCATTTCTGCAGCATCCTGTCAGAGAGAATTGTGTGCAAATGAACTCAAAGGAGATTAGGGATATGAAAAATTGTGTAGCAAGTGAGCTAAGCAAAGCACAGGACAGCACAGCCCTCAACAGCTGGGCTGAAGAATAGTTTAAAGTTACTACACTCTGTGAAGTCCTGAACTTGATATGTGAAATTGTACAAATATGCACATACTTAGTGAAGAGAATATTTGAAGAAATGGAATAATGGTGGGTGGTTATTAAATACACAGGCAAAAAGTTTTAAAGGGAGATAAAGGTATTTTATATTAAATGGTTGTGATGGAATGCTTTTAATTCATCCTCTAAATCAAATAACCTTTTAACTTTAATTAAAAAAAAAAAAAAACCCACCATAAAAAAGGTTTTACAGCAAACTCTCCAGGCTAATGATAAACTGGTACAAGATGGTTGCAATGGATAGGGATGTCTAAATGATTCTGCAGGTCCTGCTTTGGGTTGAGTAAAATCTGCTAATAGGTGGTCAGGGCTGGTACCAGCCTAGTGAGTGGCTCTGAATGCCTGTGACCTGCACTCCTCAGATATCTGTGCACTGAAAGGACTTTCATTAATTTGAGAACAGCATCTTGGATGCAGGCAGAGACTCCTCCTTAGTCCTGTTCTGTCTTGAGTCCTTCAGGAGACTTTGCCTAAGTCTAGCCCACGTGGTGTTTTATATGTGTTTATGGTTTTCTTTAGTGCTCTAGTGTGGATGTGCTGGGGAAGTTTTAGCTGAAAGTGCTAACCCTAACTTCTCTCAGTAAGGTGCCATAGGTTACTTTGCTTATGTTTTTTTCATTCCAGAAAATACTGCGTAAGTGCCCATTGGGTATAAGTGTACCTAATTTGACATTCTTTTTAGGTCTAGAAAAGAAAGCCTTGCAACGTGAAAAATTCCTTAGAAATCTGAAAATATTTACAGTATTAAAGGTGGTGACATACAATTCGTATTCACCTGAAGAAAGGTCGAGAGATGTTCTTGCATGACAGAAGTTCCTGGGAGTGAAAATAACTGGTGATGTTGCATGTCAAATCTTAGAGTCATTAAAACAAAATATACTGATACTAGATTCTCCTTTTTCTCTGTGCAGTGTAAAAGCAATGCAAGGTATCATAACTCTCGATATATTTGGAGGCAAGACACAGTATCTTCTGGGAATTACGTTATCAGAACTGTCTCTGTGCTTTATTCAAAGGTAAGAAACAGTCCGGTGTGTATTGCTGCAAAGCACACTTCTACCTGGAAGTGTGTTGCCACTTTACCGCGCTACTACGGGCTGACTCTTGTGCTGAAATTAAAGTAAAACAAAACAAAAAACCCCTGAAAGCTGGTAATTGGCTAGGATGATGCTAATGTGAGCTCATCCCTCAACCTTAGGGAGGGAAGCCTGCTTAGTCAGAGCCAGCAGTGCTCAGCCAATGAAGCTGCCAAATGTGAGCTTTCCCTGGAGCATAGTCATGCTGCAGCTTGAACATCTATCACTTCAGCTTAAACTATGGACTGTTATTGTTAGGATGACCTACAAGGTATTTTTCTGCAGTTTTTCTATACAGAAAGAAATTCTAAAAAGCTAATTTTGTGATGTTTTCTTTTACCATCTAATACTGGATATCCTTTTTTTTTCCTTGGTGATCTCTCAGTTAGGATTTATTTATTTTTGCATGCAGTTAGGAGAGCTGGGATGTTCAATAAGCATGTTTTGTTGAAAGTACCTTAAATTTCTTAAATTTCCTCCATGGCAATGTAATTTTCACTCTCTTGGTTTTTGTGCTGTTGTAACCAGTTGTTCTTCAGTCACTACAGTCTTCTCAAGTGAGAAGATAACTTCCCTAAGAGGCATTTAATATTTTTTTACGACTCCCTTTATGGAACACACAAGTACATATTCCTTTCCCTCCTTTAGGTTATCTCTGAACTTACTTTTTTTCTTTTTTTTAAAGAAAAAAAAAAACCAAACCACAAAACACAACCTTTGCATCTTAATACTTTTGTTACATCTCTTTCCTAGATAGTTGCAGTTCTAAACTGGTCTGAGTTAGGCTTTGCAATGCTTGTGGCTTCTGATGTAGTGATGGAAAAAACAGAGCCAAAGGCCACACAAGTGGAGGTTTGGAGAACTGTGCTGATGCAATGCTTTCTCACTAACCCGAGAGCCCTCGTTCTAAAGGTCTTCTGGATACTTGTGTGCGTGTTAGTTGCAAATCTCAGCCACCGCTATTAAGAACAGCATCAACTGTCTGTTTTTCCCTTTCCCCTGACCCTTGAAGTTGTACGCCAGCTTTTGGTCAGTTATCTTTGCATTCTTCCGCAAAGCGTAGAAAATGTACAGCAGAGCTCCTAGAGGTTGTCTGGCAGGTTTCATTTTGATCTAGTGGTAATGTCTTTTGATATACAGAAAAACTTGCGTTCTTTTTGTCAGAATTATGTGACTGATAAATACAAAAGCACACGGAGGCATCAGTGGAAGGAGAACTGTTACAAGATTGTGTAGTTGGAGAGAAAAATAGCTTGTGATGATTTCAGAAAGTAAGATAGTGTCAGAAACCACTGTTAGTAGTATGACCTCAGGTATTGTGGTTTAGCTTGTTAGCTCCGTTACATTTGTAGCAGTGCTGCGAAAAGCAAGGAGAGAGAATAACATTAACGCTCCTGAGAGGCGTAGAGCAACCTTTCCACCTCTACATTTTTGCTACCAGGGATCCAGTTTCCTGCTGTAGGATGTTTTTCCCTCTCCTAACGAAGTGTTGAAATAGGAAAAACTTAGCTTATGAAATCCTCATTTGTGTACTAGTTGCAGTTTAGAGAGAATTTTCCATCTCACGGGTCCATAATTTCTCTTCGAGTTATTTTCGGCCCGTTGAAAGAAGACTGGAAAATGAGCCGAGGTGGCGTTGTGCCTTAGAGGAGGGAGGAACGCCCTGGCTCCGTGATGCTACCGGGTGGCGGAGGTCCACGGCCTGCAGCCAGGGGGAGGGCGCCTGGGGGGAAGAGCCGCGTAACGGGCTGAGGAAGTGAGTCACTCCGCTCTGAAAGAGGGGCCCGTGGTCCCGGTAGCGCTGAGGCCAAGCCTGGCCTCGGAGGTGGAAGTTGCGTAAGCGAATTTAAACTCTCTGTCTTTTCCTCCTCCGCATGCTCCCAAGCCCACCCCAGAACTGAAATCTGCGCTGTAGCCATATCCGTTTAGAATAAACTCAGGTTGCAGGACTTCAGCGTGCTGTATGCTTTTTTTTTTTTAAAAATCATTTTTCATTTTAGAGAGAGAAATGGATTGCAGGTTTCACTGGAGGGGATGTGCAGGCAAGTCTTACCTGCTCCACTCGAGAGGAACTGGGTTTTATAGCAGAAGGGATGCAATAAGAATAGGTTTTTAACAACTTCTTAAAGTCTTTCTGAAATATATTGGCAGTGTGATTTGAAGTGGAACGGAGTGCGTACTTAAAAGAGATAGTAACAGAGATTTGTACTTGAGTGTTAGCAGTTTAAGAATTTAATTAAATTTAAAACTAAACTACTTAAAAGGTTTTAGGGGTCCCACTAGGAATACTAGTGTATGTGTTAACACATTAGACCTTAATCCTGCCAGCTAGGCTTTTAAAGCCTAAGTTTGTGGATAGCTTTTTTTTTCCCCTGTGGAAAAGGAGGGTAGAATTGTCCTAGACTGCATGTTTTGGAAAGGCTTTCTCCTATTACGTTTGTAGCTTTACACTAACAGTTATTCGGTGGTGTCCGGGAGCAGCTGTAACAATCTGCCTGCACTGCTTTTCCATGAGTGTGACCTGGGCAGGAGCAGTTGCTTTCAGCTGTTGAAGAAAGCATCTGAGAGGGCAACAGGTTGAGCAGGCCCTGTCTTTGGCGCTTGGATGCTCGGTGGGCACTTCTTAATTGGAAAGCAACTGTAATGAACGGGGGAGGGCTGCTGCCGGATCCTTTCCTTCAAAACGCTGAATTGAGCATCTCGCTGCGTGCCTGGCTGCAGCCTTTGTGTACGTGTATGTGTTTTAAATGTCTCTGGGAAATGTGGCCTAATGTGTTATTTTTCTTTTGACGAGTCAGGAGGGGTTTTTTTTGTTTAGTGTCTTTGAGTTCAGATTAAAAACAGATTATTCTGGCTACAGGAAGACATAGAAGTAATTGGCCAGATGAGAGGGAGTTTAAGAGAATAAATCTTCAGGATGAGCTTGAGTGATTAGTCAGAAGTCTGTGTGCAATTGGGAGTTGCATCATGCAAATACAGTGTGATATCCGTTTTGTAAAAAATAATTTGTTTTGTAAAACTAAGTTGTTTTGTTTTCCATTCCTCTAGCAGGTCAGATCTATTACACATACTATCCTGATCTTCATTTCCGTGGGAAAGGGAAGAGACATACACGTTGCTGCTTATTGTGTGAGGGTTTATATGCCAGTTATGTCTGTTGATGATTCATTGCAATTGCTTCTCTGTTTCAGGACCTGTAACTAAATGGACTCTACTGACCTCTGAACCACAACGGATAAGAGTGAAAAGAAGTGGGAGAAGCACACGAAGAAAAAGGAAGTGGATGCACTTTCATCTGGACCTCTTTCCTGCCCTTTATTACTAAAACTGAATGGAAAAGAGAGACTTCTGTGCCTTTCCTCCCCCAGCCTCAGGGATGGGTGGATTGTAAATACGGTGGGTGCAGCTGGGAGAATAGACTGAACCATGAATCTTCAGGCTCAGCAAAAGTCTTCAAGCAAAAGGACTGGGAAGCGAATTGCCTATTTTAATGAGCAGGAAATAGCTGTGTCATCAAAAGAACCACAGCAGCAGCTTAAGGAAGGACAGTACTATGGTCATGGAGGGAATATACCAGTCTCCCAAACTGTGGAGATTTCTCACGCAGGGGGATTAACAAGTGCCCCCAACAATGTTGCTTTGATGAACTCTGTTTACAGTCAAGATAGGGGAGAATCAATGATGATGTCGCAGACAGTAACAGCTGTCAAATGGCAGAATTCACTAATGGGAAACCGGTTGCCAGAGAGGGGTGACAGCCACTGGCAGTCTCCACCTTCAATGTGGAATCACAGTATGGTTTTTGGGGGCAACCCAAAAGGACCCCACTCCAATGCCGGTCCCCCAGGCTTCTATGGCCACCCAGAAGCCCTTAAAAGAAATCAAGAGAAAGGAGTGTTCGTGTCACAGCTGGACTTGTATGGAGATGCTGTCCAGCAGATGATGTCCCAGAAGGCTCAGCTGGAGCAGCAAGCCCTGGTTAGACAGCAAGCTCAAATGAATTCTTTTCATCAGATGCAGAAGCAACAGCAGAATCAAAGCCTGCCGTTACAGCCTTTCCAACTTGCATTTGGTCACCAGGGCCAAAAGCAGGGTCTTCCTGAATTGTTACATGTCTTTCAAGAAGCCCCAGCTTCTTCCAGTCCAGCATTTACTGCTCAACAAAAACAGCAAGCTCTTCCCCAGCTACAACTGTTTGAAAACTTCTATCCTCAACAGCAGCAGCAGCAGCAGGCTGCCACACAAGCCTTCAGTCTGCAGCAGACTACTTCCATAGCACAGCCTCATGTGGCAGCTGCGGCACCTCAGCATCACATGATGGCACACCAGTTTCAGCAAACAGAGAGGAACCAGGAACTGTTCAAGGCTCTAACAGAGCAGAACCAACAGACTGTGCTACCTCAGACCCAGATTCCCTTTCCAAGAAGGTCACGGAGACTCTCCAAAGAAGGTGTCCTGCTGACATCTGCAGGAGAAGTGTTGGCTTCCAAGCAGGCAGAAGAACAACCTAGCAATTTATTTCTGCATCACTGGCAAACACATCAGCAAGAAGTCCCATTACAGCAGCTGCCTGAATCACTGGCCCACAACAAAAGTAGCTATTCGCACGCCAAGAGAATGGATCTGGGGCAGAAGGATGTCCCGGTCAATAGTGAGCTGTGCCAGATGGAAACAGACAGGCAAGCCACAGCCCAGAATGGAAGAGAAGAGGAGAAACAGGCAGCGGCAGCTGAAGAAAACACTCAGAGAACTAATGATTTTCCAGGTGTCAGAGGTGGTGTAATCCAGAGTACACGACGGAGACGGCGTGTTTCTCAAGAAGCCAATTTGCTAACTTTGGCCCAAAAAGCTGTTGAGCTGGCTTCTCTTCAGAATGTAAAGGTAAGGTATACGTCCTAACCAATATAGCGTGTTTTATACAAAATAGGGCTGAAATGAAAGGAATTTATGTACATATGCAGGATAGGATGGTATCTTGATGCAAGAACTGTTGTAGTGCAGTAAGGGCAGCTCTGGAGTGGTATGTCAGCTCAGCTACTGTAATTCATAGATGTGGGAGAATAGAGATCTCCTAGTGCAGTGAAACCACCTAAGCGCAGTTTTATTTCACTAATACTGAATGCGATTTTAGCCCAGGGCTTCAAAATATGGATGCTTTCAGCTTAGGCCTCGAACTGATCAGGAATTTAGAGAGGAAAGTATAAGCAGTTTATTTGGTGTCTTTTACCTATTTAATATTCTCCTCCTTTTATGTTAAGACTGCTGCTTACCTGCCAGTTTTTCAGTTTTAGCGGTTGAAGTGTTTCTAAATTGTTCTAGCTAAAAATTATATAATGCAATTTACATGTTTGATATTGTCCAAATATTAAAGGCCTGAGGAAGCCTCACTTACATGAAGAACTTAGAGCAGGCATAACAAAGGCCTGTCTGATGCGGTATCCTGTTTCTGAGAATGGCTTGCAGCAGATGTCTAGAGATTGGTAACTTGAGGACAAAGTCTGCCTGTAGACCTTCTGTAGGGCTTGATGGGGAAGAAATTTAATGTTGGTTGATGAGGCAGTTCACTACTCTTATCCTTTTGGTGTCCCATCAGTCTAAACTGCATAGCATGTATTCCACATGGCAAGATGACAGGGTTCAAAATTAACTAGCCTGGGGGAGGCAAGTGGTGGGATTTTGGAGTTGGGTGGGGTTTTTTTGAGGGTGTTTTTTATGTTTTTGGAGGTTATCTTTCAGTTGTGGTTTGACTAATCTTTCATTGAGTGCCTCTCGTGAGAAGTAAAGATAGAGTTTTCTTTGGAAGCTTTGTTGCCAGAGGCTGTTGAAATACAGGTGTTAGAGCATGCGCTGCTTTTACCTACAATTTTGCCAGTTGAGTTGCTGCCTAGTCAGACAACAAAGGGAAGGGAATTTTACTTCCTCTCTTGGTCTCATCATCATTTTCTTCTTAGTCTGTCTGTGGCCTTTTTTCCAATTTCTTCCTTAGAAGGATGTGCTGTTTGAGTGAAAGAACTGAACTAATAAACAACTAGGCAAATATCCATAGCCTACTCCATCTCTGGCACAGCAGACAGCAACCAGTGACTGTTGATGCTGTCTTCAATCCTTTTTGCTCTAACTCCAGCTGAAAAGGCGGATTTGATAGAAAACTAGTAGTAGTTAGCAGTGTGAGCTATTTGCTCATACTCTCCCAGCCATTGTATGGTTTATATTGCAGGAAGGCCTACCATTCACACTGCAGTCTGATCACCAACAGAGTGGCAAGAAAAAGCTAACAAAGCATGTAGGAAAAGGCCCTGAGAGGTGAAGCAAAAAATTGGCCATTTGAAGGCATGTCTGCTTGCAGCTTGATTCGTAATGTAAAGACCAAACAGAGGAGTGTTTTGACAGATGCTGTTTTGTTCTTTGCAGTTATGCAAGCAGCTTGTTTGCTTCTATGATGGCACTAGCAGAAGAACTCCTTATGTTTAGATTTCTTTAGGCTTCCAGGATGAGGTTTTGAAAGATGTTAAAATTCTTACTTGAGGTCTGATGGATTTTACATTTTTAAGGGGGTTAGATATCATGTGAGGGAGAAAAAGAAAAAGCGTTTACAGGAGGAGAGTGGTCTCCTCTTATAAGTGTCTTTCTGTTATAAACAACCTAGGAGCCTCCTGTAGCATAGGTTATGCGAAGAGCATGTTAGAAGGCCATAGGATTACATTATTGGTGGAAGAAGATGCATTCATAGTTTGCGCGAGCCGTTTGAATGTTCCAGCGTAGGTGTGTGTGCCTTACATGAAGACGTTATTTTGGACAGCAATATCTGTCTACATGTAGTGTCACAGCTGATGCTTTGCACCAGAGCTGCCCATCATACTGTGCCTGCCTTTTTCAGGTGGTGCAAGCTTATTCCTGCTTACAGGCTGCAGGAAATTCTCAACTCTTTAGTTTTATGTTTTCTTTTTGCATATAACTGTTACATGCAAAAAGGTGGTGTAATTTGTTTTCTTTAATAGTGAAAAAAACTTGTATCAGAACTGAAATGGTTGTCTTAAGGGTGTCTGGATTTAAATATTCCTTTATCAAGGAAGACAGAGGTTTTAGTCACCTGACCTCTTTCCCCTGGCACAGGGCAGGGCACCAGCTGCCACATACAAAGGAAAACAAAAAGTTTTATTTGTGGAATTGCAATTCTGGACTCACCTCCTTCATGGACAAGCTTCAATTTGACTGCAGAGAGAAGCTGCCTTTACTATTAGCAAGATGATGCAGAATGATAGCACAAAGCACTGTACAGGCAGGTGTTTCTAAAAGGCTGCTGTGGTTTCTTGTCTGATCACGGACAAGGTCTTGGAACACTTCTTCCAGCTATCGCAGTTGGGTTTTGTCTGTGAATTCTAAATTTTTTTAGAAAACATTTGGATAGACAGGATCAATGCCAAAATGACTGATGGGTTTCTGTGGGTGTCCTGGAGGACTCTAGATCACTAGTTCATCCCTCAATATTCATGCAAGAGTCTAAATGGAAGTGCAAGAAGTTGCACTTGCTGGAGTTATCCAGCAGCCCTCCTGCCCCAAATTCTGTAACAGAGACGCTGAGCTGGCTGAAAATCCCCTAGCAGTCCTACAAGTGAAGGTCCTGTCCCTTGTTCAATGAATCCTTTCTACTTACCTCTAAGCATAATCAAACAGTTGACAAACTATTTAGGGTTCTGAAACAAATAGCTTAATTCCAAAATCAGTTATGTCCCCTCTTAGTAAACCTTAGGTAGGCGTGATCTTTCATGACCAGAAAAGCTCTGGTGTGGACCACATCTTTAAGGAAGCCTCAACTATTTATATTAAGTTCCCAGTGGTGCCTTCTCTCTCTCTATCTCTGCTACTGTTCAGGTCTCCTCCTTCCTCTTTTCTCTTAAAGGGGTCATCTCTCCCATCATCAAGGAAGAGAGTCTTTCACTAGTTACTTCCCAGTCTTGAAAATAAAAGGAGCATGGTTAACTTGATCGTACAGCCAAAGAAATGTGACATCTTTTGTGTGACTAGCTGCCATAATTTCCTCCTTGTAGTCAGGAAGTTTGTTCATGTCTGTTGACCTACAGAGATCTGTGTAGCACACAGGAAGTATCTGAGGTTTGTAGATTGGTCAGAATTGGTGCTCATTCACATATTCATATTGCCATTACTTGTTTGATTGCTGTTATTCTCTCGGGTACCCAGAAAGTATGCTAGAGTGCTTGTGCTAGTAATAGCAACATCAGGAGGACAAAAAATAATCTGATTAAGACCAAGACTTTTCTTGGCAGCGGTCTAAAGAATGTAGTATGAATGCACCACTCTAAACAGTGGTGCAGAACTATCTGCTTTGGATCTTGCTGCTGGAAAATGACCCCACAGCTATCCCAGATGTTTAATTAGGCTTCAGTAATAAGGTGATGACAGCATAAATTTCCCTGATGAATGGAGGCCCACGTATAGCAGCATGAAGCCATATGTGAGCCGCTTCTTTGGGTATGGGCAGGACTAGTGGAAGTAGGCATCTGTTTCCAGTAGGTGACCTGTTTATGTGTTTAAAAAGGCATCCTTGTTAGTTTCCCTCCACTACTTCAGGGAAAGGAGGCTACAAAAATTTGCAAGACCCCCTTACTATCTAAAGGTAGTGGTCCCTAGTGACATATCTATCAGCATGATGAATGCCCTCCAAATCCAAAATTGGTAGTCTCATGGGAAAGTACAGGTGCATATCACCAGCCTGGAGTGAAAGGAGGTCTTCAGAGCTCATTAATTTCTCCTGCAACACAATCCAGGGCAGCTGATGCCGATTGTGACTTTTCAGTTGTGTGTTTCATCATTGTGTGGTGGGGGGCAGGTATCTCTAGTCTCTGTGAAGAAGCAGTCAGACTTCTAAACTGCAGTGTCATTTATGGATAAACCTTTCTGTGCATTCTTAGCCTTAGTCTAATAAAAGGTCTTGGAAGGAGGCAGTCCTAGATCTTCTTGGTATGATTGATTCTGTTTAGTCCAGCTTGGCACCTAACTTTTTTTGAAGGCTTACTGTTTCAGAGTGGATCTGTTTGCTCCTAAAAGCAACAAAAATTACCAGGACTCTCAACTTGGAGAGAGGCCAGAGCACTAACGCCAGGCTCTGACTGATGCATCTTGTGACAATACAGTTGTGCTTCCCTCACTATAAATATAGTCTCAAAGTGGGACTTCAGTCTAGTGTCCTTCTAGCTATCATGGGTTGACTCTTCATGGGCCACGTGGAGCACGTTCTCTCGCTCATCAGTGAAGCTGACTTTCTTGCTCTATGACCACAGTGAAAGGACTGGGGGGGTGTGTCGGAATCCTTGTGACAGAACCTGCCTATGCTACCTTTTTAATCAGCATTAGGTATTCTTAATGGCATGCAATAGATTCTTTTTGAGGACTTCAGTAAATCTCTGCAAAATTTTGGAAGTCCAGGTTGGAGACCTCTTGTCATACCTGAGACATAATGTGCCTTAGTTTCCACCTACAAAACACAGCTGTTCAGGTAGATTCCCCAGTAGATTGTGACTCTGATGGAGGATGAGATTGCATACCTAATCCTATTCAAAGGCTTTCCAGACAGAGCTCTTGAGTTAGAAGTTTTGAAACACCAAAAGGAGCATCTTCTACAGGTTCTAGATTGCACTTCATCAGAGCTTTTACGTCCCTGAAGAGAGGTGTTTTTGAAAGTTGTACTTTAACAACTGGGTCCTTAAGTGAGCTGGCAACTGCTTTTGAATTGAGAGTGGAATGAACATGTGGATAGTAATTTGAAGGACTAGAAATCGCTTACCTAACAGTACCTGAAGCCATCTGATGTTACGGTATCCATGTGTTTATTCAGTAACTCATCCTCCATTCCCATCTCCTTGGAGCTCAATTTTCTAGGCTTTCCATGAGTAAAAGAAAGCAAAGGCATGGAAGCTGTGATACCAATGCAAAGAGTGCTGGCTTGCAGGTATACCTTGTTGATTCTGCTGATTAAAACTCCTTCAGGCTCAAGACTGGTTAGACAACAAACCTCAAAGGCTCCAGTTATAATAAGGAAAGTTGTCTCTGTCATGTAAATCAGAAAAAATGCAGCAAAAAACTAGCTCTGTTTTTTTGTATGAGAGATTTAATTAAGATTATCATGGTTCAGTCTTTCCTGGAATGGAAGTCCGATATTTTAAATTAATAACCTGCAGCTTATGATCAATACTAAAACTGAAGAACCTTTGTTGGAAGTTATATGGCAGGGTGCAAATTAATCTGAAAAAAAAAAAAAAGTCACACCATAGGTAGTGAAATGATACTCTGAGTGATGTATACCAGTATTCTAGCAGTTGAGACTTAAGACATTCCTCAAGTAATTCTAAGAAATTTTGGTAACACTTTTGCGAAGTATTCTTTTTCCTCCAGTAACACTCTTCCAAATTCATTTCAGCTTGCAAACTGTGTTGAGAAACTTGTTATACACTGAAAGTGAGATAGCATCTGATTCATTATGTAAGTACTACAGAACTTTTAAGGAAACTATTTTTCTTCTCAGGAACTGGATACTTCAGAAGAGAAGAAGAGTGTGCTGGTAGCAGCTCCGGGGCCTACAGCTGCAAAAAGTGTTGTGGAATTTGCCAGTTCTTCACCAGCTCCGAAAAGAGCCCGGGAGGACAACAGCATCGTGCCTCTTATCATTCCTGTGTCTGTGCCAGTGAGAAAAATTGACTTTCAGAGCCTTGGAAAGGAAAAGTCTGAGGATGGAAAGCTCCAGAGAGGCCAAACAAATGATCGAGCTCCTTGTGAACGCAAGCCTTCTGTGATAGTCACTCGGAGGCGATCTAATCGTAATACTAACATGGAAACCTCAAATCAGGTATGGATAGACTAAGAAACCAAAGATGAGCCAAATCTGTTAGATTTAATCATGTAGTTTTTATCCATAAATTTTTCTATTAAAGTAGTTTGATCTCAAGGCTTGAACTTGGAATGGATGTACTCTGGGGACTGTGGATTTTTTTCATCATAATATTTCCATATATTTGGGCATCACTGGCTTTTCATGACCTATAGCTAATGCTAGTACAGCCAAGCAATGCCCCACTACTAAACAGTAAATAAAACCAGATAGTCAAATAGCACTAGAATAAACAGTCTGTCTGAGTAAAGAGTGCTTTCTCCATACATACATAGATAATATAAGTTGCAAGTAGCGCACGTATCTCTGTATATGACTGAAATCCAAAGATATATGAATAAAATCCAAAGTGAAGATTTATTCTCATGGAATCAAAATCTCATACTAAGGTTCTGAAGGTCAGTACTTGACTGGTCCCCTTCAGTGCGGTGCTGTTGAGTAGGGTTTACATGGTTTTTTTGTTTTGTTTGCTTCTTTCTTCTATTCAGAAGTACAGTAGAATGTTCAGATACCAGAGAAATGACAGGCATCTAGGGAGGCTTCTCTGCATTTAAATGCTTGACTATTTAAGACAATATTGTTATATCGTCTTCTGTTCTTTTATTGCTCTTTGGTGTCACCATGTATCTGTACCAGGGTTCTGCTATACTTTTATGTCCTCTTTTAAAGCTACCATGAGATCATCATCTTTCCAACTAAAGGTTGAACCAGATGTATACGTAGTTCTTGTAAGATACAACTTTGTAAGCACTCAGAGCTAGTGTTGCTACCTAATAGTTCCATTCCATTCTCCATCTTCCTCCCTCTTTGCCTTTGTGCTAATTGTTGAGAGACCCTCCAACTGCCCTATCCAGATTTTCAGCTGCCATCAAAGAATGTTGTCATCTTACTGAAGTTTTTCAAATAACCTGAGGTTTTAAAATTAAATTAAGTATGTAATTTTTTTTCTAATAGCACGAAGATGCTGTTCCAAAGGATGAAGCAGAGGGCTTTGCCCGGAAACCAAAGCAGCGGCCAAGACCTGAGCCACTCTTCATACCACCAAAAGCTGGCACCTTTATTGCACCACCTGTTTATTCTAACATTACTCCATATCAGAGCCACTTACGGTCACCTGTCCGTCTGGCAGATCATCCTTCAGATAGGAACTTTGAGCTACCTCCTTACACTCCTCCGCCAATTCTTAGTCCAGTGAGAGAAGGCTCTGGGCTATATTTTAATGCTATCCTCTCTTCAAGTGGTCATTCAGTTCCACCTCCAATGACTCCTAAAAGTGCTCACAGAACTCTGCTTAGATCAAGTAAGTTCCACTTAATCCTTCCTTGCTTGGCTAATTTATGATTAAGAACTGTGGAGTAATAGGAGGAAGATCATGACTTTAGGAGGTGTGGTTATGTGGAACCGGGACTTCTTTGTGATGGTCTGGGGAGATAGGATGGAGGGAAATGCAATGTTGCTTTCATCTGGGCATGCATATCAAGATGCATGCACAAGTAATCTGCAACACCCCCTACTGACGTTCTTAGGAATGAAAAAGTCAGTCCCTCCGCTATAATAGACTGTTGTTATCTTGAACTGAGGGAACAGTATATAGTTATTACTAAGATGTAGGTGGTGACTGGAAGGTAAGTTCTTGGTCACCTTAAACTCCTTTAGCGTATGTGTACCTTTTCTGAGAGATGGATAGCTCTGATAGATTTACAAGCTGTGTGAAGAATATATCTCAATGCAAAGATGAGCTGCCTGAGCAGTTCTTTCTTTTTGCTTGCAGATAGTTCAGAAGTTACCCCTCCTGTTCTTACAGTAGTGGGGGAAGCCACCCCGGTCAGCATTGAACCGTAAGTACCTAGCACATTCTTAGCCTCATAGTAAATGTGCTTCTTTTCTTCTTCCTAAACCTTCAAGCTGCTCCCTGTACAGTTGATGTATCTCTTAGAAAGATTAAAGCTATTCCTACTAGTGACTCAAAATATAAATTGTCTTTGTTAAAAATTACTCTGTACAATAAATAATGTTTGTTTGGGCAAATGCACCTTGTAATTCTGGTGATGTTAACTGCTTTCTGTTACTGCTCATCCATCTCTGGGCTGAAATACTATTGGTTAGTTAAAGGTGAATCTGTCCTGTTTTGTTGTATAGAAACACTTATTTGCAGGCTGTATGTTTGTTTTAGAGTGGGGAAGTAATGCTTCTTTAGAGGAGGGTCAAAATGTGGTATAGAAAAATGTAGTTAGCTCTCACATGGAATGGTTGGATTGCAGGTTATCCATGCGGTGTGTTTTAGCTGCAGCGCAACTGTGAACACGGCTTTGCTCCCTCCTGGGCTAGCTCAGCCTGAAAGCACGACAGCCCGTTGCATACAATGTGTGTGGCCTTGGCTAATAAGCCTCATTACTCTTTTTAGCTGGCTGTGTGCTGGGAAAGCTCAGACATATGTGGACTCAGCAGCACTAGGGAACGCAGTTTGGAGATACTGAAGCTGGAGCTACGAGTTTAGGCTTGGTGCCAGTCCTGCGAAACCTGAGCAGGGTAGCAAAAAAAGCAGAGCAGCAAATGTCTTTCACAGCCCTTGCAAACCCTTTGGGAGTGTTATCAGCTCAAGTTCAGTGCCATAGAACTACAGCAAGGTCGTTCTAATTCTTTATTATACCTAGGTTAATGAACTATTGCAAAATCTAAATATGGAGATATGTGGCATGGAAACACCCATATGGTATAAAAACACCCACGTGGCTCTCCGTTGCTGACTCTGTGCGGTCAGGAATCTCTGCTCTAACTCTGCAGTGTATGCTCTAACATTTGAGATGTTTCACTTGAACTCTTCCCAAAT
>VZTL01063873.1:108032-120242 GCA_013400535.1 Scopus umbretta
TTACCAGTATGGTGCTAGTTGACTGACATCTGAAAGAGGAACGTTTTTGCATTAAGCATAGCTATCTTATTTCAAAGTAGGAGATTTTCATTATATTCTAAGTGGTCTGAACAGCAGATGTTCTCAGATACCTTCATTTTCTGAAGGGTCTTTTTGCTAGCTTAGTTTGGACATTTTTTTTTTCCCCCTCTCTCTCTTCTGGACCTCGGAATTGCATGCATAGTTCATATATTACTTAGAACTTGGACTTACCTGATATATTTTACACTAAGTTTGTGTAGCTACTGCTGTGTCTCTGTGTATTTTGCCACTGAGTTGGAGATGTAGAGCGATGACAAAGGACATCCGTGTTCTCGCTGCTTGTTGTGCTATTGGTGTAGACCTCCAGGCCTCCAACTCTGGTAGACCAGTCTTTCAATGGTGGTTCTTGCTTATCTCCATGCACAAAATCCTGTTCATTAGTACAGAGTAGAATCTTCGTGGATGGTCACTTGACTTAAAGCAAGTATAGTGCTCTGGATTGCACGTTGTGAAAAATCTGTCTGCTAATTCAGAATCTGAAAGTATGGGATTGTTGCTAAAAGAATAGGATTTGGTTTTGATACAGAATGAGCAATACAGCTTTCATTATATTTTTTGATTTCAGTTGTTAGAAATAGTTTCTAGAAGATAACTAGCTTGTGTCAAGATCATAAAGGGTCAAACTTTGAGACTGCTTTGAATGGGGAGTTGGACCGGGTAGGTTGAAAAGGACTTTCTGGAGACTAAATGATGCTATGATTCTGTAGCTGGCAAAATGTTAATCCTAAAAAAGGCTCCCCTGTCTTATGCACGCGAAGCAAGCTTGCCACAAGAGAAGTCCATATGCCAGCCTCTCAAAAAGTGGTGATTATTGAAAGCTAATAACTGTTCTTTGAGCATTTATTAGAGAATCCTAATTTAAATACAATTTCTGCCATTGTTAAGACAGTGGAAACTGGTAACGGATGTAAAACCTCTCACCTTTTGAGTCATACTTATTAATGTAACCTACAACACCTGTAAGCTGTTTGTTATATGTAAGAGCCTGCTGCATTTCAGTTTCCTCATAATTAGTGCTTTTAGCAGATATGGAGACTTTCTAGATATTGTAAAGGGGGGGCTGACGGTTACTTGTTACCTTTTCTGCAGGCGAATAAATGTAGGAACTCGCTTTCAAGCAGAAATCCCATCACTCCAAGACAGATCTCTGGCAGCCGTAGATGAACATAAAGCAGAGCTGGTGTGGCAGCCGTGGGGCGACCTGGAAACCAACAAAGTCACCCAAGAGAACGGTAAGAATGTGGAAGGCTGGTAAATGGGACTGAATTGTCACAGTTGTAGTAGGGGTAACCACAGGTCTGCTGTAGGCATAACTTAAAATCTCTGATCTGCCAGTCAAGTGACATGTTTGAGTGGTCTTGAAAATGGTCTTGGGAGTAAAACTCGTTTATCAGATTGTGTGTGGCAGGGGGGAGGTTGGTAGGATTGGGTTTTTTATTTGAGATAAAATGGGACCATTTGTTACTGGTCAGGCAAAGAGCAGCGTTTTGCTCACTGAAGCTTCCTTCGTCTTTGTTAATGTTTGAATGCCATATGCATTCACCTTCTGTATTTTCAGACATATTCTAGACATAGTAGTATTTTGGAAAAATAAAGTTGTAGGTGGAAGTAAGGATGAGGAAGCAGGAATTGTGGCAGCTAGTAGAAGACTTGGGGAGCTGTCTGCTGTTGGTGCATATGGGTTGTGGCATGTATAAATCCTGAAGAGAAAAGGAAGTGGGCAGGCTTGGAAGAAATCTTTCTGATGAGAGAGGGAAAAGGGTATTGTGAAATGGAAATCTGCAATATAAGGGGGGATTCAGGAAACCTCCAAGGTGAAGGGAGATGGGGAGACATTATAGGAGGGAGGAGATTTGCAAGAAAGTCCATGTGTACATGATGCTGCATACAGAGTAATGTTGTGTGACCTTGCAGTCTAAGGAGTTCTTGTGTCCAAATTTGATCCAGATAAATTTGCAAGGACATTCAACTTCTCCGAGTTTTACTTTCTGTTATGTCTAGCCCCGCTTCAAAAGAGCATATGATTCGCATTAATGATGCGAATCCTGTAGGAAACTTCATTTTAATCTTCTTATCTGAATTTTTTGGTACTTCTGTGGAAATAGTGGAAAACCTGCTAGCTGCTGCCTGCTCAAGCATTTTTCCTGGGGCTGGAACCAACCAGGAGCTGGCGCTGCATTTCTTGCATGAAGCAAAAGGAAGCATTCTGGTGAGTCTTCCCAGCTTTTCGCCTTGATGTGGTCAAAGTTGTCACGGAAGGCCAGGTAACCTGTCACTTGATGAGAGGAGAGCCTTGCAAACTCTTTCCTACACGTCTCGCTCTCACTGTTTAGTGTCCCTTGGATGTCCCTGAAGTGGGTTGTGCCTGATGTACAGTGCCATGTTCACTTGCTATCTTGCGTATTTCCAACTTTGACATGCTTGGCTTTATAACAAACAGACTGACAGTCTGCCAGGGTGAGTGAGCTGAGACTGCTAAATGAATCTTAAATGTTGTCTTCCTGGGAAGGTGACCATGCTGGAAGGAAAAATAAGAGGCTGGGACTGAAGCTGAGTCATAAAGTGCAGCGTCTTGCTCCTCTTACTTTTGACAGATCCATTTAACCTCTCTGTGCTTGTCTATAGAACGGTTGTGCTGCTAATTTTATATCAGTGTTGTAAGACAGGATACGCTTTCCTAAATGCCCTTTGACACCCCTGGGAGGTAATATCAAAGAGCAGAGCATAGCGTACGGCACAGGGTTGTCATCCTTTTATAGTTGTATGATTGATTTACCCTGGCATAAATCAGCCCTGTGGTATCCCTGGAGCATCCCACACTTTTGCCTGGCTGCTTGTTTCCTGTCCCCTGTAGTGTGCCAGCACTGACACTTGTGAGACTGTATTGACCTGCATTGGAGAAGAGAACAAATAAACAGTAATTTTTGTCTGTCTGTGTTAAGTTTCTGCTAGGTAAGTTCCCAGAAACAGCCCACCATTGTGCATTCTGCTGCTGGCGTTAGGGAGCAGCAGGGCTGTCCCTGGCAGCTGGAGCTCACTGTTAAGGTGGTTTAAACTGCTAATGGAAGCACGACTCCATTCTCTCCTTCCTGCTGACTTTGAAAGCACTTCCAGTTTAAATGCAAAGTAAAAAGCAGCTTGAGAGATTTTTTTTTTGTGTGTGTGTGGAATCTTTCAGTCACATGACTGCTCTGTTTTATTTTGAAACGTTGCTTAGTTAAGTGCGATAAGATCACAGTGACTTGGATGTTTCAGACAGACATCATTTAGGGCAGCATTTTTGGCTGTGAGCATGTGACTTAGGCCTTCAGTAAAGAAGAAGAGGATGCTGTATGGTCTCTGTCTCTGGAATTAACTTTCTCCCAGTGCCGTGGTGGTTGCGTTGGAAAGTGTCAATTCACAGAGACGTGAAGTGGTGATGAGAGCTTACCGCTTGCCTGTGGTATCCAAGAGTCAGTGGATAGGCAAGAATGTGATTTTAAAGTTGTCCCAAATGTTAAATTGTGCTATGGTTCTTTTCAGTCAGCTTGCTAGAAAGGAGAGGGTTAACAATTGCCGGACCTTTGTTTTAAATACCCCAAATGATAAATTAATTATTTTATTTCTGTTTATCATAGGGAGCTTTGACCAAACTGCTACTGAAGAGGCCAGTACGATCACCTACCCACCCTTTGGCAGATTATCACTACACAGGTTTGTTAACCAGAGTAACTCTGTGCTGCCTGTCTATCATAAAATAATTTTTTTATCCTTTTCTGCTCTTTTGGGGAGCTCTGTAACATTACAATAAGATGTAAAGACCACTCTTCTCTCTGGTAAATCAAACGATGGCTTGCCGGGAATTTTGCCTGTGTGAATTATGACACTTATTATGTAAGAAACACTGCACCTCTCGGAACATGTGCACGTGTGCATTTGCATGTGTGTCTGTTCTGATTTCCTTCATGGGGAAAAGGGAATGCATTCCCTTACACTAAGCCACAGAGAGTGCTGAAAGATAGCTAGTATGTACAAGAAAGGCTATGGTGGTAACCTCTGGACCACAGCCTTTTTAGCATGAATTCCCAGGGGTCGAGTTAAGAGGGGGTTTTATGGGAAGAGTTTCCAAGCTTGCTGAAAAAAGTTCAGGCAATTATTGATGCCTGTCAGTGTTTCTGCAAAATTTAAATGCCGTAAACTGCCTTTGTAGTCTTGTACCTAATTAGAAAATAGTCAGCCGTATATGACGCTAACTTCAGTGATCTAGAGTGACCCTAGCCACCTGAAAGACCTGGTGTAAGGTGGTAGAGACACATCTAATAGCTGGCACCACAAAGCATAGAAATGACATTTCTTCATTATTACACACTCCTACTATGGTTGGGAAATATTACTCGAGTAATATCTATAAGGCAGGAGGAGATTCCAAAATGTGTTTATTATTAAGAGACAAGGGTGCTAGGATAGTAGGAATATTTGAGATGTAATAAATCTTCAAGTACAGTGGATTGCTGCTGAAAGAGAAGATAGTGTTCTCCTGCGCCACTGTTTCCCTTGCATAAAATGTAATGACTGGGCCACCACCAAGTGATTACTCTCCTTGCTGGTTTTTTTTGGAAAATGTCTTATTTCTTCTAACTGGCTGGCTTTTGCAAGCTGAACTGAGTGCTAGATCTAACCCAAAGGAGACGACGAGAGGAGGGCTGAAGTGGAGCCGTAGGGGAGGGTTTAGCAGCAGTCTGCTGTTATGCTGGATTAGGTGTGATGTGAGACTGCACCCTTGCATGTGTGTATTGGTCTTATTTAAGGCAAACATGAAGAAAGAGTAAGTAGAAGAGTAAACATTTGAAATTGCAAGGGCTTCAGTTACAACTTTTTTTTTATTTACAGGATCAGACAAGTGGAAAGTTGCTGAAAAAAAGCTTTTCAACAAAGGCATTGCAATTTACAAAAAAGACTTTTTCTTGGTCCAAAAGCTTGTAAGTTACTTTTTCTTTTTTAATGACAGCAATGATACATTCTTACACATTTAAGCATTTAATACAGGGAGTTCAATCTTGATTTTTCTGAAACCTCAGTATTAAGCATTAAGTCCTGCACTCAAAAGATTTCAGAGAAATTTTATCATCCAGCACAGCGTAAAATCTCACTAGATAGCTAGAACAATGGCGTTTGTTTTGCTTTGTAGTTTACTTAACCCTTGTACTGCCTGCATTACTTCCGTTACTCCACACTGTAGATATCACTTCTACAGGGCGTATTTATAGAGTGCTGGTAATGTTCCAGTACGACTTAAATGGCTCGCTTATAAAACTAAATAAAACACATCCTTGCTGCTGATGAAAAGGACCAAAGAAGGATATGTGAATGATATATCCTTTAGGATCTCTCTTTCCAGTTTTCTGTGACAATGATAGTAAAAATGAGAATTCCCATCTATTTTCATGAGGTACGACACTTCGGTGGGGGGGGGAATCACTGAAGAAGAGTGCAAAACCAGGAGCTGCATACATATTTCCTGAATAAATTCCCAAAAGGCATTTAAGTTGCAAAAGCCCAGAAGCTAAGAATATATTCCAAAACTTTCAGAAAAATTACTGATAGAGAATATGTAGATGGGCACAGGTCTGTACTGATAATTTTCTACCACCATATGTGTATGAAATGCATGTGGCCAAATGGGAAAGGGCTGCAAACCTTCTTTTCCATTTTTGGATTGGTATTCTGGTCTGGTCTTCTCCGAAGTGCTGCTGGAAAATAAAGTTCCCCCATAAAACTGAAAGGCTGCTCTCAAGCCTGGCAGCTCAGTTGGAATGTTTTGGGAGGCTAAGAGGTGCATTAAGCTTACAAAGTGCCAGGTTCTGTCACATTTATGTTGACCAGCTTTTCTGTGGAAAGTTGATCCTGTAGTTCTCAGTGAATGACAGTGGCAATAGGGGATGGGCTGTAGGACGGGGCATATGGGCGAATAGGACACAGAAAAGAAGGCTCGAACAGCAGCTGTGGTGTGAATGGAGACTACCGGGGGAAGAAAAATACAAAGCGTATTTATGCACCTTTAGTAATTATTTATACGCCTTCTTAAAATCATGTAATCCATTGAACTTTTATGTTTTTTAAACTCCAGATAAAAACCAAAACAGTGGCTCAGTGTGTGGAATTCTACTACACGTACAAGAAACAGGTGAAAATTGGTCGGAATGGGACCTTAATCTTTGGGGACATTGATGTTGCTAATGAGAAGTCTATGAAAGATGAAGCTGAAGTTGACATCAAGGTAACTTCCTAAATTTCTCTCACCTCTTGAGCTGTGATGTGAAGTCTGATTTTTGTCAGTAGTGTCATTTGCTGGTAAAATCAAAAGCAGAAACAATCTGGCCAGTGTGCAGGAGTCCAGACTCACAAACTTGTGTCCTTTGTCACACAATGACATTTCCTTACAGACACCAAAATTAACCGTTCCTTTATCTTCTGGTGAAGAGTTCCCATAGGTTTGCACGTGTTCTTCCTCCCAGAAGGGACATTTACAGTGAAGAACAGGGGCATGTGGAGGAGGAGGAAGAGGAGGAAGAAGAGGAGGCAGAGGAAGGTTTGGATAACAGGAAGAAGAGCACAATTCTTTTCAAAGATGAAGAGACACTACAAGATGGTGTAATAGTAAGTGCTGCATTGTGCATGTTATGCTTTCTACACCACCTTCACTCTGCAACTAGCTTAGCAAATACCAGGTGGACAGTTCCACATGTAAAAAGCTTCCACCTCTAACTTCCGCCAGAGCAAGACACTGGGCTGAGGTAGCTTAGAGTATGACTAGCAACCAGACTGTGTGCTGTGATGGGAGAACTGGTATGAGCAAGGTGAAAAAAAAAAAAACAAAACCAAACCAGTATAACTCTTTGTGGTTGGTGCACACATAGGACCATGATGAGAAATGTCCTGAAACTATCCTGAAGACTTCCTTATTAAATAAAACCTTGATCTGGAATAAATGAAGCGCAGGAGCTTAGCCATTGTTTTCCTTCTGATGGTGGGTTTAAGTTTCAGTTTGCCTTAACTGTTCCTGTCTCTCCAAAGGCCAATGATACCAATATGAGGAGTCAAGAGGCAACTGTCACAGGCAGAATTGGAAGGAAGCCAAGGGAGACAACAGTGAAGCCTCGAAAGCCTATTACTGCTCCAGTGCAGAGGAGGAGGCGGAAACAAAAGATAAAATCAGATGCTACCAGTAAAACTCAGAACACAGAAAACACATTTCCATGTAAAAAATGTGGCAGGTAAGAGCAATTCCGCTTCCAGCAATAGTCACAGAATTGCAGTAGGGCGTCTCCTGTGGAAGCTTACTCTCAAAAGAGCTTTCCTTCTGTCTGTTTAGGCCAGAGACACCGGCTGTAATTTTAATGACTTATTACCCCACTAATATTCTCAGATTAGGGGTTTTCACGTATATTGATATTAAGATACTACTACTTGGATGACTACCTGCTGCTGACTGTTTTTTCCTCAAATGGAATTCATTTCAACTGTGTGCAGTATTTGGTGTTAAACTGCACTTTCAAACAGCTGCTGTATTGCCCCTCTGTAATGCCTACATTTTTGTAACGAGTAATTTCTATATATTTGCTAGATCACATAATAAGAACGTGGTATAGACTTGCTTATGAACAGTGGTATAGAAATACAAGACACTACTGCTGTTAAAGCAGCAGATATTAGGCCAGTGGGTACACAGATTATCTGGTTAAACTTGCCCCCATCTTTTGTGTCTATAAAATATATTTGTCTTTCCTCACATGGTTCCAGTAGTTTTTGTAGGTTTGTTGCCAACAGATTCATAAATATCAAGAAAACTCAGTTCCCTGCATAAATTGCTTACTCTTAACACAATAGAGTCACGTAATAGTTCACTATGTAAAATAAAGTGGTTATCCCTTTATTTAAAAAAAGGCACCAAGCTAGGGGGATGGCAAGAAAATGCAATTGCCGTCTAGTTACATCACCAGGGGCGTTGACAGATTCCTGCTGTGGCTGGGACTTAGCTGGTCCTGCCAAGGTGCCCTGTCTCTGTGCCCTCAGGGAACATGCCGGGTTGGAAGGGGCAGTGCTGCGAGAAGTCAGGCAGTTGGGGTTTGGTCCTGGCCACCGACAGAGAAGAAGCAGGGAAGGATTCTTAATGGCGTTTAAACTTGTCTTGTGACATTTGGTGCCAAATCCAAATAGTGAATGGCGGAAGGAATAGATCATGGAAGAACAAAGTTGGGAGGAAATATCTCAAGTGCTTCTAGCTCTGTGGGCAGGGCTCAGGCGTGGCATTTGGCCATTGTTCACTTCCATGTTTATTGTATTTTTGCAGCATAGGGGGAATGCCTAAAAACCAGGGCCCTGTTCTGTTAAGCAGCACGTGTGCATTTCAGATACCAGCGCTGCCCCTCCGAATTTAGAAAATTTAAGAGCTGAAGGAGAGATAAGAGGAAATGGCTGTATTAAGAAATGAAGCAAGTGGTTTGAGGGTGCTCAGGATCTCCTGCTAGCATTTCACCTAGTGCTGGCACACGCCGAGTCAGAAGTGGTGTTTGCTATAGAGCCCACGTGAGCTCCTGTGCCAAAGCTCACAAACTTTGAGGTGGCAGCAGCTTTTTTGTTGGAGAATTAATGAAGGAGGCTGTAGGAGAGAGCAATGCTAACGTAGATGCGTGCTTCCTCAGGGTGTTCTACAAGGTGAAGAGCCGCAGCGCTCACATGAAAAGCCATGCGGAGCAGGAGAAGAAGGCGGCCGCTCTGAAGCAGCAAGAGAGAGAGGCGGCAGCAGCAGTGGCGGCGGCGGCGGCCCACAGCCAGGCCCGGCAGGAAGAGAGCAGCGAGAGTGGGAGCAGCAGCAGTGGAAGCAGCAGTGTGAGCTCAGATGAAGATGGAGAAATATAGCAGCAGACTAGAAGTGGAGGGAGTAGCAAGGCTGGACCCAACCTCCCTCTTGGTCGTCTCACTTTTTTTTTTGCTTGCACTTTTCTTACCTGAACCATCAGGTCTCAGTTTCAGTGCTGCCATTTCCTCACGCCACATGTTCCACTTCACCTTGCCAGTACTGACCAAGCCAGGATGGTGGATGAAAAGATTTGTTTCAACTTGGATTTTTTTTTTTTAAAAAAAAAACACAAATAAAATTTCTATTCTATTTATAATGATACCTGAGGTACATAATAGAACAATGTCACCTGCAGTGGAAGTAAGTTCTCTCTCAGGTCAGTCAGACCTTTCTTTTTGTGCTTGTCAGGAATTGTAACAACAGGACTCTGGGATATAAAGGTTTCCAGACCGGAGCAAGAAGATGATGCTCTGCTCTGAGCTAAGTGTATCCAGTTACTGTGACACTGGTGTTTTCTAGATGTTTCCTTTCTCAGCAAGTTCTCCTTCCTCTTACACTTTCCTGCCTTTCTTTCTGAGCATTTATTCAGGCAGCCAACAAGTTTTGCGGAAAGACGACGTGCGCTTTTGGCCTCTGCTTCACAAAAATGGAAAGTGGGATGAGCAAGACACTCGTCTTCCTTTTGAGAGGAAGTTTTATTTTTCAAAAGGAAGCCTGAGGTGGTTTCTTTTATGCCATTAAGAATGCAGCAATGGATATAAAAATATCCTGTGGGATTAGAGTAGCCACAGGCCTTGCGGCTTGTCGCATCTTGGAAAACAAAATAGTCTGCCTTTGATTAACTTAATGGAAAAAAAGTCTGGGTTTCACAAGTGCAATTTGAAATGAAAACTGCTGGTTTTGACTTTGCGTAAACGGGAGCAAGTTTGTTTAGTGAAAACGAACCAAGACCTTCTCGTGCGCTGGCTTGTGTGCACCTCAGAGATGGGGAGGAATGGACTCTCATCTCCAGCAGTCTCCCTAAATCCCTCCGTGAATGGCTTTTACCTCTCAACACATCCATTTCTTTCTTGCGGCAGCCCTCATTAATTCCTTGAAATTGCCATCATCAAGAGCTGGTGTGGTGGGGCCCTAGTTTCCCCACTGCTTCCTGTCAGACAGTATGTACGAGCAGGAGTGTGTCACTCACTTCCACGCCGCTGGCTGGACAGCCCTGCCTGCTGGGCTGTCCTTCTGTGAGCCGTGCTCTTTGCTGAAAGGCTGACTCTTCCTTCCGAACTGACACATGCTAATAGCCCAAAAAGTCTAGCCACCAAAAGCCTGCTGGTGAAAGAGAGTTAAGAAGTAGTAAAGTGGTCCAGGTGACAAAGATGTTGGATTTGCACAGGATTGTTCTGTATCTATAGATACACAATGTGGGCTACCTTTATAGCCCACATTTATCGTTCTTTGATAAAGGTGTAAAGAATCAGATTGCTTCCTTGCACTTCACGGCCGGTCAGTCCCAGCCCCATACACTGGCTGCCCTCTTCTCTCCCTCCGGCCGGTGCTTAGAAGCGGGGCTGATCCCTGAGCTTCCTGGGTGCCGGCGCTGCGTCCGATCGCGTGTGCGCCGCTTTGGTGGTGCGATACCGAAGGAGCTGAGCGCTCCTGCACTCCCAAGCAGAGGTCCGGGGCGGGTTGCTGTACATGAACTACAGAGTGTTCCTCACTGGCTGATTTTTTTTTTTTGTTTGTTTTTTTTTTTTCTCCCCTTAAATCTTGGCCCTTTGAGCTGCCAGGTAAATTCCAGGTTAACAATGGAAAGCAGCTCTACTCCAGTGTGCCACCTGGCAATCTTTTCCTGCCCCATGGTTTTACACGACCGTGATTGCTTCACTCTCAAAGTCTGGGAGGCTGGGAATTTTACCATGTTTGCTGTGACATCTGTGTGCTTTGGCATAGCCTTTATCTTAATAGCAGAAACAGTTACTACTCTTACAAAGTAAGTAAGAGTGTCATTAAGGACTGTAGTTCTTTCACCATTGACACTTTTGCCTTTAAGTGTTCAATTTTCTGCCAAGGTTGTCTTTTTCATTCCTAACAAAATTAGGTTTCCTGTCAGCGTTTGGATGACTGTTCCGTGTCCCTACATGCAGTGGGTCTTGTTGACTAACTGGGTTGTGGAAGCAGATGGCATGTCACAAACTGTTAAAATAATTCAAAAGCTGCAAAGAACTAAAAGCTACTAATCTTTAAAAAGAAGCTTAAGCAAATCAGTCTTCCTATTAAGAGTTCCAATGTTGATTGTTATCTTTTTCCTTTTGTAAATTGGAGAAAATAGTTGTCTACCATTATCCTAGGGCCCTTAGAACAGAAGCTTTAGCACAGTGTGCCAGGACAGGCAGTAGGTGAAGCAGCTGGACCTCATGGTCCACTTGTAGTACTGGGATTCATTCCAGTAAAAAGCAATGATGCAATTAAACTTAAAGGTCTGAAGTGTGTTTCTGGGAAGTTGTTGACAGCTTCCAGATCTTGAGAACGGGGCAGGGCAACAGTTCGGAAACAAGCAGGGCTTGTGAGTGTAACTAAAAAGGATTTAAAGTAATGTAGATATTGTTCTACTGTTGTAATGAATGTGTTTGCCTGGAGTACCAGTGCTGCAGTAGAATGATGTACAGTTACTTAACAGAGACCGAGGCGGCCTAGAAACACGTAACAAAAGAAATGGAGATAGAGGTGGAACTGGCACGCATTGAGAAACACGTCAAAAATGAAGATTGGTGTTTTGTTGTGTTTGGTTTTTTTGTTGTTTGTTTGGTTTGTTGTGTTTTTGTTTTTTTTTAAATTGAAGAGGAGATCTGACTAAACTTGAGAACTAGAATAAGGTTAATCAAACTGTCTTAGGAAAAGGCTTTCAGTGTCCTTGCTAAAAGAGTGCAAAATCAATCGGCACATAATCCTGTAGGAGAAAAGAGACTGTTCGTATTGGGACAGATCAAAGCTCTGTCTAGCTCCAGGTCTTGCTTCTGTCAGCAATCGGAGGCAGATGCTTAGGAAAAAACAAGGGATAGCATGGACCAGTGGGTATAATTCCGTCTAGAAAATAGGATGCTAAACTGGAACTTATGTGTCTTCTCCAGTAAGGCAAATCCGCAGAAAGGTTTGTACTGAAATGTACATGTGCCCCTCATGGGCAGAACATCAGGGCGTTTCTCTGCCTTTTACTCTTCTGCTCTGCGGATCCCCTGCATTTACTGTAGTATTTTTAGTGTCTGGAAGTATACCTGGGTGATAATGAGCAAACAGTT
>VZTL01063879.1:0-12361 GCA_013400535.1 Scopus umbretta
CTCACTCCTCTCTCCGGCTGCAAAATGCACATTTCCCCCCGCCCCCCTTCTTAAATATGTTATCACAGAGGCGCTACCACCGTTGCTGATGGGCTCGGCCTTGGCCAGCGGCGGGTCTGTCTTGGAGCTGGCTGGTATTGGCTCTATCAGACACGGGGGAAGCTTCTAGCAGCTTCTCACAGAAGCCACCCCTGTAGCCCCCCCCGCTACCAAAACGCAGACACGCAAACCCGATACAGTACTAAACAACACATTTATGGAATATCTAATTCAAACAAGCTACTGCAGCAGTCTTGGTGCTGATGCACTGCTCATCAGTAAACTGATGTTTACCTGGATGGGACGCAGGGGCTTCACTGGTAACTCCATGTTAAGGAGTTCCCTATGTGCTACCTACCGCTCCTCTCTTGTCCTTGTCCAGCATGACAAGATTTTACGTGTATTTATTCATCCATTCTAAAGGAAATCAGATCAGTCTTCCAATGCAGCTCAAAAGGCACAAGCATGAAAAGCAAGACCCCAAAAGCACAAGCAACAAAAGCAAATTCTTTTTATCGTCACGAGGTCCTCTGCCTCATCAAGCCACAAGCACAGTGACAGGAGTTCAAAGTACTCTTGACAGTACTATACCACCCCAGAACTCTGTTCACCAGTGGCATGACAGGTATTCAAGAGGACTTGCATCTTGAAGAGCTTGATAAATCACAGAAAATCTGTATGGCCAAGCTGATACATGTAATCAGCATAATTGACTACCCAAAGTAGACAACATCATTTAAAGATAGGCACAAAGTGAACAGCGGATGTATTTTGAACACTACGGGGGGAAAAACCAAAGTCTTAGAACTCCATAACCAGTTTTTTTAAAAGCTCAAATTTCTAAAAATCTGTAGTCCTGATGGTATAGATCTAAATTGCATTATTTAAATAAACAGTTAAGGTCTCCTTTGAAAAGGAGAACGGTATTCTTCAATTAGTTTCTCTACAGTACAAACTTTGCATTTTCTAATGATGCAGAAAATGGCATATTGGGTTAAGTAACTTCTACAGGACTTCAGCTCATGCCTTTACTTTTCATACAATTTCAGACTAAATTTAGGCCACCCTAAGACTTAGATTAGCTTACAGACTCTGTTTCCTCTACATCTTTCAATGCTCATGTGCAAAACTCCCCCACCAGTGCGTAATTTTCCTGTCCTAGAGGAGGCAGCAATCAGAGCGTGACATTTGTGCACTGAGAGGGCAAAGGGACAGTCCCAACTCTGCTGGCGTCACAGGAGAGGCTGATAAACAATCCATATCATTTGGCGACCCCATTTGATAAGCTTTACATTTATTTTTTATCGTCTGCACAAGAGAAAAATGATACACAGTAAGGCTTGTTATATGTTATATGTTATTCTGCTCGACACACAGACTTGAAGAGATGTGATAATATCCTATCCAATCCACAAGAAGATTGAATCCTTGTCCTCTTGGAAAGTACAGCGTCATTATATGTTTTCACAGGCAATACAGCAAACCAGCCTGAGCACGTCTCGTGCCATTCACTGTCATGCCGAGCCAATAATCTATTTCTGACTCTCGCAGATGGCCTGTTCACATATTTGACAAGGTAACATTCATTACTCTACCTGAAGCAATGTAATTCTTGACTGGCAGATAGGGACACCTGCAGCAGTCTTAATCTGCAGTACCAAGAAGGAAATTTGCATTTCATTCACATACGTGAAGGAAATATCTGCTAGATACATACAAAACCCTTTGTTTGACTTTTTCCTTTTTTTTTTCGCTTATTCGTTTCTACTTTGCCTGTGGTAACACTGAAAAAGATCATGTGTAGTTTTTTACATCTGTGTATTCATCATCTGTTTCTTAAAAGTGCCTGTGAGGGATGGTTAATGAATGTTGTTTTGTTTTGTTTTGTTTTGTTTTGTTTTGTTTTGTTTTGGGGGAGGGGGGAAGATGGTCTAGTTGGTTGTTAGGGCACTCAGGCTTTAGCACTCTTGAGCTGAAGTCACTGATCACAGATTTCCAGTGATCAGAGACCCCATAACACTGTGTTCCAGGTCCCCATCTGTCAAACAGGAATAAACAGCAGTATATTTCACATTACTATTTAGAGGACAAGTGCTGTAAGGGTGTTCAAACATCGTGGAAGTAGAGAACATACACTTTCTTTAGGCCAAAATATTTTTGCCAAACTACTTCTACTGCACACAGTCAGTTAGGAACTGGTAATCTGCATCCTTCCACAGGGAAATGACAATGCTCTGATTACTATCCATGACTGTCAATGGTTCTTAAAGCCTGTATTATTTCAGATAGCTGATTATTACCAAAATAAAATTTCATGTGATTTCCCCAAACCACAAGAGTAGCTGGGTTTTCCTCAAAAGTTAGAGACAAGCGCAAAACCCCTGTGCTTTCTTTCATATTTCAAAAGCATTTTGCTTTTACCTGTATTCCCTTAAGTTGTCCTTCTCTTCAGAACATTTTATGTACTTCTGTAAACCGAACACTGCCACTTGAAAAAAAACACGGCTAAAAAAAAGTTTCTTATGTCTCTCTCTAGGTTCCCAGGCTTACAACTTGGAGATATTTCCATTGTTGATGCTTGATGTTAAAGAAAAAAGTTGTCCACTTTAGCTCAAGATAATGCATTAAAAAACCCCCAAAACAAACCCTAAGACTCAAACACACACCTTTGGGCAATTATTTCTGTCTTTGAATCTATTGTACAGTGATGAATTAATGAGATCAACTGAAGGACTTTTTTCCCCATTCAGCTAAAGCTGTGGTCATACACACCTGCTCCCTTTATTTCATCTCCAGAGCAGACCTGGCATGGTCAGTTAGTTTTCAGTCTATTTTTGGCACGAGAATATTTGAACAATGATTGACCACGATGAACTGCCTCTGCTCTAGTCAACATTAACTAGCCAGTCCTCTTTATACCCTTCCCATGAGTCTGGAAACCTCACTTGCAAATAGGGGTCAGTACTTCTGTAGCATTTCCCTTTTTAAACTGACCGGCAGAACAACCTTTTTATTGATGTGGGGCCTCATCCTTTCCTTCTTCATTTACTACTCCCACCAAAAAGGATGGTGTTTTTCAGGAGAAAATTAGTAACTTATGACCATTGTTTCTACATCTTTCCTTTCTTGCTGTTAGTCTCTCTTTAGTTATTGCAGACACACGACTGTCTGTCCCGTTCTTCTCCTTTAGCTCCATCTTTCATTCACTACTGAAATGTTGACTCCCTCCATGCTTCACTTACTAAAATCTCAGACAAAACACACTTCTGAGGTTTCTGCCATGCTGGTCTCTTGATTGTGAAGACATTTCCAAATACCACCCTGTTCTTCCACCAGCTGGCTTAAAACTCTCCTCCTTAGGCCAATACAAGGAATTGAGCGCCTTTGCTCAGAAAAAGCACTGGCATTACCAGGCAATATGGTTCTTTTTTTTTTTTCATATCTAAATAGGTATGGACATTATACATACAGCCAAGATATTTCCATCCAGGCTGAAAAAAATATTTGGAAGAAGCCTTCTTGTTGTGATGATGAACATGAAGTGCCCCGCTCCAGCAGATAAAAGAAGAGGTTGTGCCTTCATACTGTAATTGTACTACCGTTGCCATTGCTACTTTCCAGTTCTTCCAGGGCCTTGGCACAGACTTGTGAGAGCCTACTTCTGCAAGAAAAGTTCTTCCAGTGACCTGATACCAGCTAAAAAAACACCCGGCAATCATTAGAAGTCATATTTATTCCAAACCCATTAATTCAGACTTCATTTCACAGGGTTTTAACTGCCATAATCTCTGCTGAATGCTGAACTCAAAAAGCAGATGCAAAGCACTCCTCAAAGAACAGCTCACGTCAAATATTTATCAGGTCTCCCATTCTTTTCGTGCATAAATAAATGCCTCTCTCTTTCACTGTTTCCTCTCTTGTATTTGCTTTCTTTAGTTTCTACAAAGAGTGCTCCACAATCTCTCCTCCCAGTAGCTTCTGTTCACTAATTCTCTGTTTTAATCTTCTTCTGTCTATATTTATCACTGTATTTCACAACTTAGTCTCTTACTCTTTGATCCCTTAATAGACATCGTACCCTGCAATTTCTTTATTCTTATTAACAGCCTGAACACTCTTTATCAAATACAATTCAAAATGTGTTCCTTACCACTTGTTTTCTTACCGTACTTGCAAACTTTCATCTTTCCTCTGTCTATAGAGATGATGCAGAAATTGTTTTCTCAACTACTGAAATTCTTCCTTTGAGTCCTCAAATTCAAAGAAAACTTCAAACACAGCCAATTTTGTCACATCTCATTCCATTTTTTGAGAGGACAGTGGTGGTTATAGCATTCAGAATTTGTCCCACATCATGTTTGAAGTTTTGTTGCTGCTAACATTGTGTCTCTTTCCTCATAGAAATGTCTAGTTCTTTAAGAGCCAACGAAAGGGGAGAGACCTCTCCTGTTTTGCCACCTATTCAAGTAACAGAGGCAACTCTTGACTTCAACATTTTCATATTATAAGTTGGTGCATACCAATGGATAGGCAGGTGAAAGGGAAAGCATCCAAAAAACAATTTTCTTTTGATTATAAAGACTCATCATGTCAAAACTGATGTAAGGACACTGACAACATACCATGAGGGTTGTATACTTAATATTCATCATTTGTAATCATCTCTCCAGAGCCAGTTTTATCCTTTGTTATATGGAAAACAGAGAGTTATAAAGCCCTATTTTTGGCCAACATGAAACAAAGGTAGGCTTTTTATTCCATGAGAGAAAACACTTTTTTTCCCCACAGTGCACAGAAGGAATCCTGAATAGAAAAGGAGGAGGAGTGGGGAGGTGGTTACAGAAGAGAGGTAGTTACTATGCAACTTGGAAGCCTGCTCGAAAAACAAACACAGAAAAATGGCAGTTTGGGAAAAACCACACTGTTTATCAGTCTGAGACTGACCAAGGTACAATGACTTAAAAGCATATGTTCGACGTCACCAAACAGGATGAGCTTACAAAGCATACAGCAAAGCTTTGCAAATATGTCTACAATCTATTTAAAAAAAAAAAAAAAAAAATTAGAGATGTCCAAATTTCTAGTATTTCTTCAGCTCTCTAGGGATACTTTCCTATGTCTGGCTTAAAACATGCTCAAGGCAAGCAAATAAACCTGGCATACAGTAACACTGTCATTTAGCCAATTCAGCGTATCTTCTATCACCAGGATTGTGCCCGCAAATTCACTACCACCCTTTCACTATTCCTTTCTTTCCCCTCAGTCTGCATCATGCTGTGCAGACCACATACATTTCAGTCATGTGCGTCCTACCTTGACAGTCTTACATGCTAAATCTTGTAAGGATCTACAAAATCCTTACATTTTCATTTCAAAAGTGTGTTCTCATGGAGGGAGGGGGGCACTTCTTATTTTTCACTTTAAGAACAATGCACACGGATGGTGCTACAGAAACAATAGGAGACTTTATTCTGAAGCACCTTACAGCCTTGCGCTTACACTCACAGGACTGAACGGAGCTCACAAAATTCATCGTCTAATCATCAGCAAGACTGGTACCAGTCCTCCTTTATTATTTGAATATTGATAAATATCATCAAGCATTATGCCAAACAATAGAAAGCTAAGCTACTCAAAAAGAAGATATAACAGCAGGGTGCAAATTTTCAAAAAAGCTCATGTGAGTGACTCGGTCTGTTTTCATGATAAAACAAACTTTTTAGAAGTAACAATAACAAATGGGAGTGAGATCTGTCATTCTACCACGACATTCAACCCCGGTGTTTACAGGTGCTGTATACCAACTAAGCAAAAAATAGCAAAGAAATTACTAGGTTATATTAAAAGAAAAGCTTAAAATAACCACTGTGAGCTAATGTTAGAGGTATGCAATGAACTACGTTAGGTCACACCTACAACTTATTATTGCCTTCAGCTCTGAGATCTCCTGTATGAGCTCTACAAATACACCAGTAGAGCTGTTGAGAAGAGCATCGTGAGTAAACCTTGCATCGAACCAGCTGTTTCCTTGTCTTCCATATTTGAAAAATATTAATAAATATGTCAATCTTCCACTCCATTTTATTTTAAGAAAATCCTGACAGTTTAATTGCAGAAGTTTCTGGATCGCTTTATATTTTCTTATTTATATGAAAGTGAAAAGACATAAAAATCCAGCAAAATCACCTCCTTGAGATTTCCTCATCTTTGTTTCTTTCATATTAAATGCGTGGCTAAAGATATGACTGTTGCTGTCCTAACCCCTTCCTCACAAACATGGTCACATCATGTCACAAAAGATGGTGTCACATCTAAAATTAGAAACAAATCTCAACTGTGATGATTTTAACACTGAGCCTAACCTTGAGAAATGCTAAGTGCCTTCCAAGGGGTACACGAAAACGGATTCAAGGGATCTCAGCAACAAACAGATTTTGATTGCAGAACAGCAAATCAAAAGACAACAGTTAAATGAAAAAAAAAAAAAAAACCCAAGAAAATAAATAAGAGATAGATTTAGAATAGGTACTGCAGGAAAACAGAGTAGAAAGTGGCAGAAGTAGTGCTATCCATTTATATATAATGCTTGGGGAATGTTTTTCTAAAGACTAACTTCTCTTAACTTTTAAAGTTCAATTCAAAATCTAAGCCAGTGGCTGACAGGACTAAGCCTCCGTCAAATTATATTAAGCCCTGCAGGTTTGTGGACCATTTCAGCCACAGAAAAAATAATGACATTGCATATTAAAGATAAGCCTTAAATGACCTTATTTACTTCAGTATACCACCTGACAGGATTGATGAGATCACTAGCTATTATTACTAGCTAAATTACCCCAGAGCACAAAAGGGGGGGGGGAGACATTGGAATATGAAAAAATAACAAAGTCAAAACTATGAAGCTAACATGCTACTTTGCAATTTATTGAATTACACTTCACATTCTTTTCTGTTGTCTTTCTGTTTCAAGTGCAAACTTTCCACATAGCTCAGTAACTAACCCCATTTGCAAATTACTCAATATGGTCAATATACCAGATTAAAAATTATTATAATCATTTATAACACCGACGTCATAAATCAAGGATGATTGACTAGTATGTCACTCTAAATTTAAATCAGTAACAGTATCCATTTTTATGCAAGTTTGCTCATCTACAGCTATTTGGAACACAGTTTGATTTATTCCGTTTAAGTTGGGATATATGGCAAAGATATGTGGTTGTATGAAGCATGAAATTTCTTTTAAAAATGTATCATATTGATGACGCAATTATGACAGACAACATTTCTACTATATATGATGTGCAACATATACTTTACCATCTCTCTTTTATAAAAGCTTGTTTTCCTCAGATTAACACTGGTCAAAACCTTTCAAGATTAGGGTTGCTGAGAACCCTCGAATCCATTTTCCTGTACTTGTTGGAAGGCGCTTAGCGTTTCTCGAGGTTAGGCTTAGAGTTAAAATCATCACCTATTACAGACTTTCTGACAAGACGCTGAACATTAGGTGTCCAAAGCGCAGAATGTCTGACTTTCAAGAGGGACTGTGAAAGCTGCAAATGTATATCATACTTCTCAGTGAAGTAAAGTACATGGGCTGAGTTGGTTTTTCCTCGTGGTGCCAATGGGGTTTTCTGCCACTGGCCTAAGCAGCTCTGGAGTCCACCCCTGCACCCCACCCAAAAGAGCATGTAGAAAATACAGCCCAGTGAAATATATATGTCTGTCTCACAGCAAAAGGTACAGTGAAAAGATCAGTAGACCTTTTCCTTATTTTTACTTCAGTGGATCACGCAGGATAACTGTTATCACAGTGAATAGAGACTAGTGCCTAAAAGTTGACCACAGGGATGAAGTATGAAAACTTGAAAAATCAACAAACTTACCTATCAGAATATGTATTTCATATAGGTATGTTATATAAAATATATTCTCCAAAGAATCTGGCTTCCAGCTATGGCAAGATCTGAGCTTTCATTCAAACTACTAAGCTTCTGGTACTATGGTCGGGAAGCTATCTGAACTCATAGTGTTCACTACTATAGAAGAAGAACCCACAGGAGAGAAGCTCTGGCGGAGAGGCTTCTGTTCCAGGTTAGAAGCAGCACAGACAAGATCAAGTGAAGAAGCAAACATCAAGTATCGGAGCTTTCCCAAGGTGAAAGTGCAAATTCTTCAGAGTTCCCTCCCCTCACCTGCAATCTGACTTGAAAGATAAAGACATCTGTCCAATCCATAGGAAATTGCCTGCTGTCACCTACAACTGATAAGCTCCAGAAGTAGAGTAAAATTGATCTCAAAGGGAAAAATGAATTGATTAGGAGGGGGGAAAATCATTAAACAGAAAGGAAAAAAGAGTTATTTATTTCCTTTGAAAGGTTACAAAATAGAATTCCCATATCACTGAGCAATGAAATATGTGTTCAATACAAGTATTTTTTGTTTTCCCACCTGGAGATAAGAGTTGACAGTGCAATTGTTAGCAGAATTGCTGCTTAAATAAAAATCTGCCACCGTAGACAGTTCAGTTATAAATAAAAAAAGGTGCATTGTCTATTACTGTTTCAAAAGCTTATCAAAACCACTAAAAACAATTTCATTGTACTAAATTAAGAGTTGCTGCTTGGCAATTTATTATCACAACTATTTGGAAAGCATATATGAGCCTGGTTTTACCATGCTATGACATGTCAAAATCCCACAAAAGACTCCATGGGGAAAGCATGCATCTGGGTAAAAACAGCTGTTTGTGTCAGGTACAATCACCTTCTTACTAGAAGAAACATCAGGCATAATGCTCCTCTGTTATGTGAAACAAATATATTCCCAAATATATATAATTTTCTTAAAATGCTATTTATAATTTTCTGCAGTATTGCCTCAGGCCATAGGGAAACATCATCATCTACATCAGTGTCTCAGAAAACAGTTTTTATTATTTGGCAGAGAATTAGTACTGAACTTATGATTTCAATCTTTATATCCCAGCTATAATCAGTTACTTATGCAATCAAAAATTAATCTAATGAGTATATTCTAGTCTTCTGACCTAACAGATTTTTATTTCCTTTTCTATTTGGTATAACACTTTTTTACATTGTTTTTGTAATCGACACCATACTGCTCTACAAGCTCTAAGTTATTTCTTTTTGTATTTTTTCTTAGCCCTAATAGCAATGCAATAAAAGCCTGATTTTGTTTTAATGGAGAAAACACATGAAGGTGTCACATCCCTTGAGCACTAGCAGTGCATTTGTGTAACGGTGCTACCACGCAGGAGTGCCAGGCTGGCCCTCGAAGGGAGCGCACAGAGCTCTGTCATCGAGTGGCCAAAGTGACCATGCGCCTAGTGTCATACTGCTGGGGGCTGTGAGACCCGCTCAGGTAAAAAGCCCTGCAGCCTTGAATTCAAGGCTGGCTACACGACTGGATAGACAGACTTGTCCGCACGACGTGCGGTGGAAGCTGAGGAAGTCACCTACAGCCAGTGACCAAACCTCAGTATCAGAACTTCAGTACCAGGTGGGTCCCTGAAGCTGGGAAAAGGAGACAAAGGTCAATAGCACCTGCCAAACTGCAGAACTAGATCTTCTTCACATTTTTACAATGCAGTCCTTGATTTCGCAAAAGGCTTTCAGTGTTCCCCAACTATGCATAAGAAAAGGACCTCTGAAGGCAAGCAATGGATGCACAGACTGCTCACTGTTTGACCCATTCATTTCACTGTCTATGGTGTGTTTATTATTGACAGAGGCAATAAAGGTATTTTAGTCTTTTGACCTGGTTATTTTCTGGTTTTACCTTTTCCAAGCAACTTTAATGTTTACTGAATTAAAATAAATCAGTATTTTACTAGTCACAATCTGTTGAATTTCATGCCTTCCCTTATCCCTAATGATAATACACATCAAATATTCTATTTCTAGCATTTCTTCTAAGCATTGTTCATTTTCTTAGTCCTGTGTAACAAGCAGCATAGCTGCAAATGTCAGGTAGGAGCTAGTGTTGCACCATTTTAACTGTTTTTTTTTGTTTGTTTGTTTGTTTGTTTTACAAAAATAGCCCATCATTCATTCGAGTAATCTGAGAGTTTACCCCTCGTAAAAAGGTTCCACTGGTGCTTACACATATGAACTGTTGCAGGGAAATCCCTTGTTGAAGAACACCATGTAACGATATTATGAACTCTTAAATTTAAAAAGCCGTGGCTTTTGCAAATAGAAGCATAAACTCCGATATACCATAACTTCACAAAAGTAGATGTAACTACAAACAGCAACTGTCTGACTTGAACAGCCAAGTCCAGGCTGGCCCTCATCCAGTGAGACTACTGCCAAAGGCAACAAGGTAGGTTTCTTTTTTTCTTGTTCTTTCTTTGTTTACTTTCAAAGTTGTATTTAAGTTAAAGGATGAGAACAGCTGAAACAGAAACAGGACACTAAAGAAGTGCTAAATCCTCAAGGGCTGCAGAGAGAACACATGGAAAAACACCTGACTGAAAACACAGTACTAATGAACCTCACCTAGTAAGGAGAGCTTGAGAACAAGAAGATGTCCTTCAAAAAGCTGAAGTTGTGCCCAGATGAAAATCATAGAGAGGAGTAAATTAAAGAACACAATAACCTCCCCATCCCACCCTAAAAAGTATAAGGATCAGCTAGCAAAATTATTAATAAGTCTTCCTTCAAACACATAAAGTGCAGAAGGACTGTCAGAGCAATGCTGTAGGCACAGTTAATGTTCAGGATGTGATAGCAGCATCCAGAGAACATAAGGCCACTGCAGTGAGGCTAAATGAATACTGCACACGCACAGTGAACACTGGCTCACTCAGAAACAGGGTAAGCAGTGAAATGGTAAATCTGCAATAGTAAAGACAAGAACTAACCATGCAGGACTGCAAAAGAGATTTCTGAAACTGAACTGGCAATAAAATAGCAAATGAATTCAAGGGAGGTAAAGGGAAAGCAATGTGCATAAGTACAGCAAACCTAGCTTCACATATAAAATGACATTTTACAACCACAACCACTCAGGAGTGAAATCTTAGATTTGTAAATAGATCTACAAGAAAACATCTGCTGAATGCTCAGTAGAAGTCAGAAAAAGGATAATTGAAAATTATGGTAGGAAAGGAACAGGGAACAAAATTGAAAGCATCATCACACCACTGAATGAATCCCCAGTTTACCTTGATACCTGGTACACTTTGGGTCCCCTCATTTCAGAAAGGATATAGTAGAACTGGGAAAGGTTCAGAGAAGGACAGCAAGTATATCAAATGACTTCTGGATGAGGACTACTAAGTAAGTTAGAACTCTTCAGTCTGGATAGGAAGGATATGATAAAGGTCTGCAAATTCATGAGATGAATTCACCATAGAGATGGTGGCTAGGGACCAATCGTTCTGTGTCTTTAAGTACAAGAGCTAAATGTCATCAAAAGAAACTCATAGAAAACATTTGAAATGAAGCAAAACAATTTTTTCACAGACTAGATAACAGATCCATGGAGCTCGCTGAAAAAGGATGTTATGGATGCCAAAACAAGTCCCCTGAGGTGAAAACAGCTGGAGGCTGTGAGATTACTGAAGAGAAATGTCATACAAGTTCATCCCAGACATCTGTTTACAGCCAGCCCTGGAGACAGGATACCTAGCTCTTCATGGTGGTGTACCACCATGGCATGGTAAGGAAGCTGTGTATGACACTGTGGCAGGACACTTTCCCACACCGTTCTGGAAAGTACTGTCTGCTAGGTGGGTGCCCTCACTCAGGTAAGTGAATTAGGCATTTAAAGACCTTCAGACAAGGCCACCTTAGACCTGATAACAGAATCTTGTTGAAACAGAGGTGGAGTTTACTGGGTTTGTATTTAGCCAAAAATAAACAGAACGCTCATCTTCCTCACAAGTCTTATTTTCGGGTGCCTGCTTCAGTGCCTCAGAACAACCAAAGAATGCAAAGACACAGACACAACACAGCACAAGACAGATATGCTCAGACTCTCTCCATCCCAGGGGCTCTTTGCAGCTCCTCTCAATAGATAACTTACTCCATTAGAGACTACCCACTCCCACCTGCCGTATTTCCTTGTTCCCAGGTAGGCAGTGGACTCTGGGCAGGTCTACATGCAGCAAAATCCGGTGGAGCCAAGAAAACGAACCTACAGCACGTGAGCATTATAGCCGAAATGCTCAATCATTGCAAAAACTTCATGGAAGTGCCAGCCTAACGCACAGGCTAAGACCGTGCAGGCATTCTCGCTCAGGTCATCAGGCACGAACGAAGACGCTGCTGCTGCCAAAAAAAAAAAA
>VZTL01063879.1:12390-32482 GCA_013400535.1 Scopus umbretta
AAAAAAAAAGGCATCTAGACTCACGACCTAATATTTACAGTGTGATAAAAAATGCAAACTCTTAAATATATTGTATACTAAGAAAAAAAGGACTATGCTTTTTTTTTGCCAAAATTCAACTATATTTGACATAGTTCAATCTATTTGTAAATATTTGTAAATCTTCAAGAGATTCAAAACCTCATGAATATAATAAATCTACTGCAATCCAAATGAAATGCCTGCAATGTCATCTTTCAGACAAGCTATGTCTTAAGACACAGTAAGCTAACAGTTAACAAGTTTTGCTAAGCAAGCCATCTCCATTTATTTAATCGTATCCCCAGCTAGCTAAAGGAAAAATATGTCCCCATAATATTATACTAATAATTAACTGTGATGCCATTAAAGGCCTATGCTTAGGGCTCCACAGAGACAATGAATCATGTATTTACATTTTAGCCAGGAAAGTAGTTGCCTGGTAGCAAGGATGCTCACACCTGCTGCAAAATAACTACAGGGAAAGACCAGAGAAAAATAAAACAAAAAACTCCCCTTTGTAATCCTTTAAATGTAATTTAGAAACTTGTTGGATTTCTTGAGGGCGGTAGGAAAGAATTACCTGCATTTCTTTGTTGCAAAGTATTAGCATGCTTTCTAGTATTCTGAGGTGAGATATGAGATATGAGTACAGATTATGACAGAGAAACCATTTCCTTTTATTCTGCTCTGAGTTGTACTAGTGAGTTTGGAGGGATGAATTATGCCTCATATACACCTGTAAATAAATATAAAAAACATGGAAGTAAGCGAAACTATTCTCAAAGACTGAGGTCCACAAAATTGTACTTAGTGCATTACTGAATCCACAGTGGGGACAAAGATAATTTCCACAGAATGTCCCATCACAAATTATCTCCAAAGCAAAATAATTACATCTGGCTATTGTCTTTTGGCTGATGGAATTGTACCCATCGTGCAGAACTTAGTATGTCATACAAACTTATCACAGATCCCTTGTATACTACCTCTGTTTTTCTCTAAATATCTGAATTCAACAGCTAGAACTTCAGTTAAGAATTTACCTTTTCGTATGCATATACATGTGTATATATATATAAATAAAAAATGAAATGCTTATAAAACTTGGTGTTTTTTATATATAAGTATTTTTACCCCACAAGATTCAAATTAAAGCTTGAGAACGTGACATAAATCTTCAGACTAAAAAAGAAATAAACAGAAGGCAAACACAGGACTCTCCTAAAGATATTTAAACAATATATAATTATTCAGTAAATAGCTTCTGAGCTTACTGGTTTTTGAGGACTGACTCACGAGTTTTATTCCGGGTTGGCAATATAGCCTCACTGTCTCTCACGCATTTCCTTAACTGGACTATGAAGTCAGAGCTGAGCAACATAAGATACTCTCATACTTTTCCAGGAATGAAGGGTGAGGGCTAAGAAAACAGGCAGAATTTCCTGCCATGTAGTGCAGGTTGTTACCAACAGGTAAAGCTAGATGAAATAATAAATTCTGAAAACTAACCAAACCAAAAAAAAAAATATTGACAGAAATAATAGCACGGAGACTGTGTTTTCTGCTCTTCAAAGAATGTGAATTATTTTGACTAAATTAAATACTTTTAAATAGCAAGTCCTTGCCCTCCTAAGCAGAATTTAGGTAAAACCATATTTGCCTGCTTAATTACCTAGTAGCTGATTAAAAGGGACCACCTGCTATCTGCAAGTAGAGTTTGGGTCACATAGTGGAGCATCTGTCATAGAATGAGAGGCTGAGAGAGCTGGGAACGTTTAGCCCAGAGAAAAAGGCGGCTTAGAGGGATCTTATGAATGTGTATCAATACCTGATAATAAAGAAGGAGACAGAGTCTTCTCAGTGGTGCCCAGTGAAATGACAACAGGCAATGAGCACAAACTGAAATACAGGCAATTCTGTCTAGAAATAAGAGCAAAAAATCCCTTGTGTACTGTGAGAGTTATCAAACAGTGGGGCAGTTTGGCAAGAGAGCTTGTGGAGTCTCCATCCATGGAGATATTCAGATCCTGACTGGATGCATTCCTGGACAACCTGCTGTAGCTGACAATTTGACAATTTTTTTTCCAAAAATGGAAAACATAAGACTTCTTTGGAGAAATCAGAACTTACTGATTCCAAGCCCAGCAACTTGCCATGCATGAATGACTCTTTGTTCTCGCAGAATGATCCTCCAACTTTTGTGGGCCCCACATGAGTAAGGAGACCACCTGAACACCTTTCAGTGGAAGACTTATGCTTTAGATCTACACTTACAAGTTCATGGGTTTCATACTTTATTTATTTATTTTGTCAGTAATTTATCATAGTGGGTCAAGCATAGACAGGTTTATTTTAGCAGCCTGTTTTGGTTAATTTATACACATAGGTGATAAATTCAAGCCATGAGTAGACTACCTGCTCCAGATCTAGGCCTACTGGTTTAATGTATTAGTGTTCCCATTGCAATCCAGCAGCTGGAGTCTACTGCCTCAAAACTCGGCTAGCAGAAGATATTTTCACTCAAAGAGACCACCAGTCAGATGACCTATCAGGATGGCTTAGATGCTTTTGCCTTCAGTGGAGAAGCTGCACAAGCCCTTATTATGGCAAAGTTTTGGAAATATTAAGCCCCAGGTGAAAAGTTACAAGCCACCGGCATGGATAATAACCAGCACAGCTACTCAGAGCAGACATGGCCATCAGCTAAACCAAAACAATCTCAGTTCAACCTGAACAATCTCTCAGAGGTCTAAATTCAGCCTAAATTCCGGTATAAAGACAGGCTTAACTCCACTGACTGAAAAACAGAGCCTTAGCACTTCAGTGCAAAAATCCTCACATGGATAATCACTTTCCCTGAGTTGGGTGGAAGCATGCTTTTATAAACTATGTGTGGGGATTGGAGCTTGCTATCTTACCTGGCCAATGTACAACAGCATAAAAACTGGACAAAAAAAGCTTGGTGTTTTTCTGAACTGATGCAGGGAATCTGCTCTCGCAACTCACAAGCAATATAAGCCCTCATTTATAGAAGTGCTGGCACTAATAGTTTTAAAATGTAAAGTGGAAACAAAACCACAAAACAAAACCCAACAAATTTGAATAAAATAGTTGGGAAAATTTTAAAAATTGGTTTGGAACTTCTATACACAGTTCCATTTTGGGGAGAGAAAATTAGTTCTTTTAGAATTTACATTTCTTGCTAAATTTTGCATAGCAGATATTTACTATAGTCATCCTAGGAGCTGGAAAATTGTTTTGATTTATTTACTTTATAGCATTGCAACATCTAGGGATAAATTATGCATTTTCTGCCAGGACTACAAATCCATACAAAGTTATTTTAAAGGGACATAGATGAGGTGAAAGTTGGGAGAAGACTGAAAACCTCAGTATTGCGGTCATGTCCCTTGGCCCCACCACCACCCCTCAGTGTCAGAATTGGACCTGTTCACTGTGTCCGAACGTGTCAGGAGCAGAGTTATGCAAGGCCCTGGCTCTGTTATGCATCAGGGATTATGACTTTGCGCCAGAGCAAAGGCCCAGAGCTGCTCTCCATCCCCAACATAGACCTGGCAGCGGACACTTCTATTTGGATTCCACTCCCTGGGATTACAGGCTTTGGATGCCACTTGGAGTCCAACACACACTGCAGCACCCAAGATAGCAAAGCTGCCTTCATCACTACAGCTGACCACCAGATACTGGCAGGGACAGCATAACCCAAGACCAAGCCCTTTCACACTGCTTCGCAAACTCCATGCTGCAGCCTCCATACTGTAGCTATGGTGGCTTCTCCAGGCCAGAGCAAGCCACTCATTCTGCAGGCTGTGTGTGTGGTGGAGATCAGAAGCTGCACCAGCAACTCACTTGTTGGGGCCTCAGATACTCCCAGTTAAAGAGTTAAAGGCATCGAGCGACGAGTTCAAGTTCAAATGTATGACCTCACCACATGAATGAACTCATAAGACAGCACATGTATTTTTAGGACAGAATTTTTGGAAGCCTTCAGCATTGGTCTAATTCTGTTCCCACTGATTTCAGTTCTACTATTCTAAAGACTCTACAGTCATATTATTATTTAAGCCAATGGGAACCTGGTAGAAACCAACATACTCTCTTACGCTGTGGCACCTTGATTTTTTTAAGAATTAACTACGTTATTAAAATTAAATTGGTTTCTATTTTAATAAAACTTACTTTGAGAACATTTTTTTTCCCCTCCCTTTTCTCTTAACCTTCTTTTCCTACAAAGGCAAATACGAGTTTTACTGAATTTGGAAGGTCATGAAGTCATGCCAGTTTACGTAAATTTGAAACCAGCTTCAAAATACATCATATGATTAATCAAGATACCAGACTTTGCTCTAATGAGAGTCATGAACTTTTCAGCAGCAAAATCAGTATCTGAATTAGTATCTGATCACTCCACATCAATCGTACAAATAAACTGCAGAAAATGATAGCACATCATCAACTCAGGTATAAATAGCCTCCGGTTCACCAAAACCTTTGTGGACAACAATAAAGTATTAAGTGGAAAGTAAAGTAACTTACCGTAATTAGATTTAGACTGCTACTTAAAGAAAGTTGTGACTCAACACTAATAACTAATTTTACCTTCTGTGATTAGTGAAAGCTGATTAGAATTAACTATGTTATCTGCTGGCTCTGACATGATTATTGTCTTACAAAAAATGCCTTATTAGTTTTGCTGCAGCTACAAATTTCTTTTTAACAGGTATGCTCAGCAACACTGTAAGTATTCCACTACTCATATATTATTAAGCTCTCCTATAATGTTCAAAACTCGTGTAGAATTCAGGAGTTTTTGTCATTGTTCAGTATGGACCGAATTCTGTGAGGGACTGAGAAACCACTTCTTTAGGATCTATGTTCTCAGAGATAAGAGAGAGGTAGCTATAAAGTAAACTCAGGTTTCTCACAGTCCCAATCACTAATGTTAGGCAAAAGCAAAAAAATACACGGAAGTTAAAACTTTCACAGGCTTCAGTTCATACTGAGACATTGTGAAAGAGGTAGGTAAATTCCATCATTACCATATTATCTAGCCACAATTCCCATTTAATTTCCTTTACTCATGTGACAAATTATTTGATTGCTCAGACTGAAACATGAATAAAGACTAGACATAGCAGAAAGATATAGGAGATAGCTGGGTATTTACAGGTCAGGTGGAGTTGACAAGACATCTACTGTCTAATGGATCTTGAGAGACATCTTGCATCCCACAGTGGCCAGATAGCAATTCCCTCGTCAAGAATGTGCAATGAAGTGCCTCACAAATGGTCTCACTAACTGGATGTGAAGTATAACGTATGTGGTAAAAGAACTACAACATGACCTGAAAAATGTATTTGAATATTGTCATGTGTGAAGAAGTGCCATTGATAACGGATAAATGTTAGCAGTGGATACTAACATTTCAAGAGAGGAGGAGCAGATTTTGCCCTGCATTCCAGTGCTAAAGAGGATGTTTAATGATACTTTGTTCCTTTAATGGAATCAGTGCTTTGCTTGAAACCCAGAATCTAGAATTGAAGACAGAAAAACAACTTGGGAAATAATCATGTAGATATTCACCTCCTTCTCCACGTCTTTAAACTTTCCCTGTGTCTTTAAATCTAAAGGTTTAACCCCTCAGAGAAATAATAAATGAAATCTCATATTAAAAAGTGAAAATCGCTTCTCTCTATCCTGTCATCACAAAGAGTAGATGAAAAAATTCTATATTTTCATATAAACTTCATAAATTTAGCAAAAATCTAGTAACTTAGTATTTGTCCTTGCTTGTTTGGCCAGAAGAGAAAACAAAAGTTAAAAGAGAAAAGATAGACTTGAAATAAATAGTTTAAAGCCTGAGGTATTATGTTCTTGATGAAAAAGGAGGAGGTAGCTGTTGTTCTTTTGACTAAATTCCTCACTTATACATATGTTTTTTCACTATATGGTAACCAGCGGCACATCTATTTCTTCAGATAAAAATTCCCAGAAATTATCATTAAGGTAGGGTTAGTATTGGCAACCTCTGCCTTATTTGTGCAACATGCACCAGAAAAACATAGTCCCCTGTTTGTTCATATAGAGTTAACTTATTTACAGAGACCCTACACATTGTAAAATTCATTTCGGCTCTTGATGCAAGTGGCTGCAATTCTGTTCTCTTCAGTGGTGCTTCCTATTTAACCATGGCTGTTCATGGTCCCTAAAAGAATTTGATGGACACAGTTGCCCTGGTATCTCTTTTTAAACCAGCACAGAATTTCTCAAGGACAAACTTAGTAACCTTGCTGTAAAGTTCATGCATAAAGAAATTTCCCTGGGCAGGGTGTACCTGCCAGAGAAACACTGCTGCAGCCGCAGACGTTGTTTTGCAAAAGGGACCATGGGAGATCCAGAACCATTTATATTTAGTTTGGAGGAAGCTCAACAAGAAAGGGGAGGTACATCAGAGGATGCACTGAGGTTGTAAATTCCCACATCAGCATGACCTAATATAGGTCCTTTTACCAACAAATGTTCATGTCCTTTCCAAAAAATATGATGAAAGTAATTGTTACAATATTGTTCCTTTTCCCTCTGTGTGTTCCTCTTTTTCACGTCTCCTCATGTTAAATTTCAGTGAATTCGGACCACAGTTCACAACCTGTATGTTCATACTTATGCCTACGCCGTTCTTCGTACAGCTGAGAGGTTTGCAGTTCTCATTCAGGTGAGCACAGAGCATGTTGCAAAACCATTTTGGAAGAGTAAAAATACAGCTGTTTCAGCATGTTTTGCTGTGCTTTACCTAGGGCTGCGTATGGCTTATTAGTTTACATAGCATTTTCTTACTTACCTAGAGATTTCTACAGCTGCTTTATTGAGTGTTCTATGGGATCACACAGGTGATGTTGATCCAAACCGAGTCTCTTAATAATGCATATGGTCTATGTCAGTTTTATTATTTGGGGTTTACTGTGATGTAAATGAGAACAGAGACAGGCCTTGGCTCCTACCTACAAACATCAGAGCCCTTTATGTTTATGCCTCTTTTATGAAGTATTTTTAAGTTAGACAGCAGGACTGTCCCCATAGGTTGCTTTCCCCGCAGGCGCTGATTCAAAAATCAATGACTGAATTTACAGGAGAAAAAGACCTTTGTAATCTTTTCAGCTCCCAAATGAGCAACCTCTATTAGAGCATGTTTTATTTTCACAAACTAAGGCCCAGCAACCATGAAGGGCATGTGAGCCCCCATAAACCCTACACACTGGTTCCACTTCAGTGAAATCAAGTGAAGTGAAACCAGCAGGTTTGCTGAAGCTCAAATAAAAATTATTTTCTTGTATTAATTTAACAGAGTACCTGAAAACTTCACCTATTCAAAGGCTGTCTCCTCAAACATCTGCTGGAGCCCTACAGTATAAACCCTAACATACCACACTATAACGTTTGAAATCTGCCGCAAGGAAAACATTATTATTATGTAAAATAAATTAGATGTATAATCAGATAATCATGAAGAATACTGTACTCTTATCAGGTTGATTAGCGCAGCAAGCAAGCTTTGATCTTGGATATAGCAGTTAAGTCAGCATCCCATATCAAATAAATACAATTCTTCCAGGCCCTCCAATAAATGAGCATTAAAGTAAAAGTTATTGGTCCAAACACTAGCCTTTCTCACAATATATAGCCAGTTACTCCAATGTAGTTCATAAAGTTACCAGAGATGTATCCATTTGCTATGGAGTTACAAAGGAGTCCAGACTGTTACATTATTTTCCTCTGTGTTTTTAAAAGAAGTGTCAAAAACAAGTTTCAGAGTATGAGAGTTGCATACTACCCATATGCCTGGCAGCCTCCTGTAAAAGAGTCAGTACGCACTGGTGTCATGTGAAAATGCATTTTGAGCCATACATTTCAGGATCATTTTTACAGGCACGATGCAGATTGCAGTAAGCCAAACCAGACCTCTCCTTTGCCGAACATGCCAAATGTCACTCCTGGTGCCCAGCCAGGCTCATTCACAATGGGCAACTCAACTTCCTCAACCTCAGCATGCCAGAACTTCCAGAGCAAAGTTATATGGAAGAAGCCAAGATAAGGGGAGGCCATTCGTCATCCACTGCTGAGACTACTACTCCCACAACAACACAAGAGAAGCTTCCTAATGCTGTTGGTCTTGTCCCAGAAACAGGGTGCCAGATTTTATTTTTTCCTGAAACATTTTAATAATTATTCCAAATATCAACAAAGATGGGCTTCAGCCCTTTCAGCTCCCAATGACTTTACTGTAGACTGACTCCATCTCCAATTGAACCATGATTTTCCACATTTTGAAATAGGGACAGTGAAGAAGTGAAGAAGCTACCGTCCAGGTTGCCCAATGGTTTCATTACATTATCCTGTACTTGGTGCCTTATAGTTGCAAAATATCTTAATCATTTCCTTAGTTTGGCTGTTTGCCTCCCATCATTTTGAAGGTGTGGGGGAGCAAAGTTGCAGATAAAAAAAATGAGCCAGCTAAGACAGCTCTTTTGGAGAGGAAATCTGGGTGGAAGGAAAAATTGTTTTGCCCATGCAAAATTCCTACCACTGACACCTCCAGTATCTTAGAATCCTCACTTCCACAGTCTTAGAAATAGGTTTCAAAATTTGCCAGAGAAGATATCACTTGACCAGAGAGGTTCATTTTACTGTTCCCATCTAATAAATCTTTTGTTGAGTGAACAGATCTGAGGAGCACCATTTAAATATTGCGCAAGAACAACGTTTTCTGGGGACTAATACATAAATGTTTTGTTGATCATGCACTAAGGCAGACCTGCTTTAATCAGGGTATTGGACCAGAAGACTTCCATAAGTCCATTCCAACCTGTATTTTTCACTGTTTCTGTTATCTGAAAAAGGACAATCCAGCCCACACTGGGCTGAGACTCTCCTTGAGCTTACTATTTGGCAATGCCAGAAATTTCTGCCAGAAATGTGAACCAGACCATGAGAATGTCTACTGGCTGTCAGACAGTGGAGTTGAGCATGGGTAAATTAATGTAGTTAAGGGGATTGACCCTGGCAGGGTCTAGGCAGTCTAAAGCAAGTGCATTGTGCCAGACAGTATTTTTCTTTTCCAAATTCAACATTACGCATGCTCAGCTCAGCTGAGACTGTCACATGCAGGAATACTTCCTTGTGTTTTAACAGGGTTAGGAAGTTTTGTGTGAAAGTGGAAAAAAATATAAGTAGAGAAAAGTCTTCCTCTTGATTACAGAAGCTGAATGCTCCCCGGGACCTGAATTCTCTCTTTGCCCTGGCATACACTTCCTGCATGCCCATGAGCCAGTCCCTTAGTGTGCTGGGTGGCAAGAAGTGACTGCAAACTAGGTTTGGACTGGAAGTGGCAGGTCATCAGGACAGCAGAAGTGATAAAACAGGAATATTTAACTACTGCTTAGTTTTCCTATGCAGCCGAAGTGATTGACCACTGGTTCCTGAAGCCTCTGGGAAGATGAAAGCTATGGGTTGCAGCACTCATATGAGACATTTTCCTTTTGTGTGAAAGACTAAAGGCACGTTCAAACTGCTCATTTGGCCCAAGATCATGCCCATGGCTTGGTGAGCCTCTCCTGTGCTGCTTATGTGCAGCCTTTCAGCCGACTGTAGTGAGCTGTGAGAATTTCCCTCTCTAGAGGGCAGAAGAAACCAAATTAGCCATCATTTCTCTTTACACTGGCATGACACCGAGTGGAGTGAAAATCTAATGCAACGTACGATAGTCTCTAGCTAAGAAGTGACAATCAACAGCCCATCTATCCTCCCTGTTGCCAGCTGTCTCTCAGGTGGTAGCACCACCAGCACCTCTTCTCCACCCTAACATGGAGAGGATGCTTACCCTTAGAAGAAATCATAGGTAGTTTAAGCTAGCTGTTTGCACAACCATTAACACACAGCAAGAAGGGAATAACTAGCACCACTGCCTTTGAGCTGTTAATTGTCATGGTTTGTGTTGGGTTTATTATCCATGTTGCTTGCAGGAAGGGAGCTCATGTTTCCCCAGGAAAGCTGCCGCTCCATTTTGTAGAAAATCACCCTTTTCCCATGGTCGTGCTTTGAAAGAACAAGTTTCTCCTTCAGTTGTGTGAAGGGCAGAGCCTGAACCTCTACCCCAGTGCCACAAATGCCCAGTGGATGGAGGCAGGCTCTTGAATCCCTGACTAAGGTGCTAATGCAGCAAAGAGGAACAGGATTTTGCACATGCTTCTCTCCTCAGTATTTCTTACTGGGTAGCTGGGAGCAGCCCATCACAGAGCTCCCCGCTCCCCAGGAACGCACGCTGAGACTCCTGCTTCTCCCCAGGACGGCAGAGCCCATGTGCCCAGGATGCTGCTGCAGGAACGTAAGAGTGAGACAGTGCAGTCATCAGCTTTAGCTGCACGGGACCTTTCTGGGATATGGCGTTTAAACCAAATTTATCCCAAGAGGCATGCGTGGTTTTGCTGTTTTCTAATTGAATGATCTGGCATGATTAGCTTGGGGTTTGGTGCTGATTTTCTGCTGAAAGAGTTCTATTTGCAATTGAAGTTGAATGGATCTTACCCAATACACAGCAATAATGCTACAAAGTACTTTGAGAAACAAAATTTTTAAACTTAGGTAGCTATATTGCTATTTTAGATAACCTCTGAGGATATGTCTAAACAGCAGAATGCTCTGCAAGTCCGAGATATCCTGTCTTAATATAGCACAAGCACAGTGCTTCACTCAGGCTAATTTGGGAAGCACAATGCAGAACATCTTATTATGCAGCTTCTGATAGACTACCTAGCTCAACCAGAACTAGCTAAAGTAACTCAGAATAGCAGTGCCCTGAGTTTGAGTTGTTTAGTTATAAAATAAAAATAAAACCATCTCATCTTTTAAAGACATTATGAGGAAAAAAAAATCTGTGAAACACTTAGATAAAATAGTCAATAACCACTATGAAAAATCCTAGAGGACACACAAAATTGTGTATCCACTGCAGGGTTGGAGGGCACATGGTAAATAAAGTTAGAGCTTTAATGAAAAAGAGAAAGAATAAGACATCTTTACAGAGCAACCGAGCAACCTATACAGCTAGACCATCTATCAAGCATTACCAAGCAAGCCAGATTCTTTGGGGTGGGGGGAAGTCACCATAATGAAAGTGAAATGGCTATGCATAAGAGGAATGAAGGAAAATTAATAAGAGTATATTGACAATCTAATTGCAGTTTAACTCTTCTGTTTTAGCGTGCCACTATTTAGCCTGTCTTTCTCTCTCCCTTTTTTTCCAATTTCACATGGGTATCTCTCTCGCAAACACACGCACTTTAAATACAGAAATATATGTCATATATTTTCTAATTAAAATAGCCCTTTCCACCTGACCAGGAAACAGAAGGCAGCTGTCTTCCCTCAGATTTTACAATGCATGCTTTTTTAAAATCTATGTTGATACACCAGGTTTCTAAAATCAAGCTTAAAAAAAAAAAATCCTTATTTCCTTTGTTGTGATATTACAGTCCTATTTATATGTAGGAGTAGTGCTTTATTCCTCTGCAACTTGACACCTGGTTCTGCAATGGTTACACAAAGATGGTTATTTATAGAGATAGGAAGCACAAATGTCCCTCCCACCTCCCCCAGTATAAGGGTCACAGAGCCCTCACCTGGTACTAGATTTAACATGACAGGTGATAACACAGAAGTAAAAATAACTTGTCAGTATTCCCTTCAAAGTCGGACAATTGCTAATTTAAACACAGGGATGATCTGTTGTTAATTACAGAAGATTTAAATACAACAGCATACAAACACATGCACAAGTACACTCCAACAGATACTTGTATAGGTACATACAGACATACGCGCACACACATTACTTACAAAAGATTATTTTGGTCAGAAACCCACATGAAGTTGAAGCTAACATCGACTTTAATTAAAATCAGCTCAGTAAACCTGATAGTGGATTTCCAGTACTAAATGGAGGTTTACAGGGCTGTAATTAGGATATAAAGGCTCTGTTCCCAGTGGAACAGATCCTCAGTAAACCCCTCTGCTAGTCCATTATCCCCAGCCCAGAATGCATCGTTAGGTGCCCCTGTCTATTTTAGCCTTATTAACGTGTTTAGGCACATACATCGGTGAACTAGCGCAAACTGGTCTCAGGTTTCAAGATGAGGGAGCCAGTCATTTCCATCACATCAGCTTTACCTCTCACCTTACAGAAAAATAAACACTGTGCACCAACCCTGCTAGTTTCCCAAGTAAACTGCTCTAGACATATAGCAGGTTTCACAGTAACACTGAATTTCAGCAAGTTTATACAGCAAACAGGAAGGGTTTTTTAGACAACATCCATAGACCAAACTCAGCCACTTAGGTTTTGAATTACAAGACAGACCTACTCTCAGGACTGGGGATACCTCACCCTTGCAAATATAAAGAAGTTAAAAAAAAATACTTAGTCTTCAAGTACCCTGTACTCTTGCTCCTATAATTCTACAGGCAAATTACAAAGATAAACCCAGACAGAGGAATCCTTTAAAGAGCTGCACTCCCAAGTGTTTATTTTTAAATGGGTAAAATACGGGAATGGGATAAATGTAAGGTAGATACCGATCATTGAGTCTGAACACATTCATTTTGATACGGCCTGTCACAGTGCTACTGTCAGGGAATTTTGAACAACTCGGTCATCCCACTCAGTTATACTACATAGACAATGTCTTGTCTTGACTGAGAAATTGCTTAAATCTGTTTATAGCCATAGAAAACCAAGACCTTAAAATCAAAGCCAACAGGAAGAGGAAACTGTGATGGCTTGAGACCATTACCCATGCACCGCTGTTCTGCAGGCAACCAGAGGTTAGGCACCACTGATTTAGGGCATCCATACCTGGCAGGCTCTGCTGTGACCACCATATAATACAGCAGTAAAGTCACCGATTTAGGTACTGAGCAGAAACTAGTTTTAAACCTACCCAGGTTTAAATGGTTGATTAGCCACTGAACTAATTAGCCTGAGTCCACACCTTCTTGTGCCTTTTGAGACCTTTATTAAATCCAATAGCATAGATTGATCCTCCTCACTTGCCAAAATGAAGGTCACTGGTACGGCTGGAGGTGCTGGTCCATCCCACTGTTAGGACAGGTAGAGAAAACCGCTCCAAGAGGCTGTTTTTCATCTTCTTCTATACTTCCACTGTCATAATCAAGCAACCATTTTCTGTATAATCAAAACACAAAGAAACCTGCCAGTATGCAATCTCTTTCTTTAGTCTGGGAGAAAGGAATTTGTACTAATGCTAACATGCCTTCCTTGAATTTGTTATTGTCAACTGATCAAACAAATCTTGATCAACTAGAACATACGGAATATTATTCAGTCTTGCTTTACCTTTGTTCAGCTTTTTAATAGAAAGCGTATCTTTTTAATACAGACATATATATTTTTTTTCCCCTCCCCCCAAGAGCTATGATAATCATGCTGGGATGATTTGCAGAACACATAGAAGCACAAGTTAACCCTGAAAATGAAAACCATCTGCAGAGAAGGTTATTCCAGTGAGGCCTGCTGAACCTGGAAACAAGAAAGGGTTGTAGGTTTAGGATGATGTGAAAACCTACTGTCACAAAGGTATTTGTTTGCATTTCTACTTATGGCACAAGTTATAACTTGTGGCATAAATTCTAGCACCTTATTCTGTATATAATATATATATATACATTATATAACATATGTTATATAATGTTGCATTTACTTGGCAGATGGGAACCCTTCAGGTTCATGGGTAATTATTTGTATTTTAGCTCATGCCCATGTTTTTACACTGTCCAATTAAAAGCTGGTAATAGAAATGAAAATCATTAAAACTTTTTTACATAAAAGGTCAGACCCTAATTCTAAAAAGAAAAGATAGAAGGGTAAAGAGAAAGACTTAAAGCACTTATGGGAAGAGTCACTTTTTCAAGGCCACTTAGCAAAAGAGGAGGAAATGCAAATGAAATCAGGTAAATCTGATTTCCAGCCTCCTGTTCTAATCACTGGGTAATAGCATCTTCCCCAGCTCCCTTTCTGAAAGCTACCCATAGAATATATCCTACACATAATTAGCTGAAATATCAGCTAGAATCTTGAAGGATCATTAAGGAATAAGTGAATAACAGCAGCAAATAACAAAAAAGAAAATAAGCAATGTTATTTTACATATGCCTCCACCATATTTGCAGCTTTTAAATTTCATTAGTACTCAGTAAGTTCATTCTTATGGCAAGAACCCAAGGAGAGTACAGATTTAAATATTCATCAGGAAGCGGTGGAGCTTTCTGCCAGTTGAGCTTTGCCATTTTTTGAATTCAGAGAATAACACTCAACAAAGTATTCAGGCAGGAAAAAGGAACAATAACTAAAATGTTGCTCTAGCTAGAGTTAACACACAGAAGCATTGTTGCAATGTTTGATAGATCAGATAAATGTAAATACTCTATTTACTGCTGTGAAGTAGTCAAGAAAAAATGCTGTGAACATTTAATTATTACCAAGAATCCAGAGAATCTAAGACATTAATTTTAAATATTCAATTACCCATTGAACAAAAATCTATTAGGATGCTGTTGTGAGTGCAGCGGCTGCTTGTTAACTCTCCAGCATGGCAATAAAACTTGGGCAATGAATGTAATTGTACTAGGGATCAAAGAGCTGAGCTCCTACTGAGAAGCAAGTGTATACACTGCCAATATTTCATCATTCAGAGTCACTTTCCCTCCTCTACCTAATATGAAAGCTATAAAAACAGAACAAAAAAAAAACCCTCAAACTGTTATTGTTAAAGCCAAAAACTAATTAGTCATTGCTTCCCAAAGTGTTATGTGAAAAGTCTCTAGAAATAATGGGCTGCATTCTCAAATTTTATGGGTTTACTGAGTCTAGTGTTCTCTGGTATTTCCTGTTTCCCTTGCTAGGGAAGATTGAGTAGAGTTTACAAGTCATCTTGAATAACACACAAACTTTTCAATAAAGGCAATAATTTGTAGATTCATAAAGTATATGCTTGAAATAAAGACAAGGGTGGTAAACAAAAGGAATAGCAAGACTTTTTCTATTGTTTTTAGGACTAAAATTCCCAGCATCTTAAACCTTCTGGCAGCATATGATTTGCCGTTTCAGTAGGGTTTGGTGACGCACATTTATTTTTCCACTTTAAATATCTGAGCTTGAAAGCAGTAATACATGAGATTCCAGCAGGGGGGAGAGATGGGGAAGGAATCCCAACACATCCATTTAAGCCTAAAATACTATTTCTGTATGTTAATGCATACATATCATAGCAGTGATAGGCTGCTAACAATGTGGGGAACAATGAACAGCTTTCTGTTTCTTCCCCTGTGAGACATTTCAGCAAACAATCTCAAAACATGAGGACATATACAAAGACTTCAATTCAATCCTTGAAACACCTACGTATGTTACTTTTCCAAGCTATGAGCATTTGAACAGTGTTCCAAACAATTAATGACAAGGAATCACCTTCTTTCTTGGTAGCTCTACCTGCTATGAAAACAGGGTTAAACGTCATGACTCTTGATCGAAGTCCTGAGATGATGATTCAGACCCCTGGCCCCATTAGAGTTAATGGGTGTTCTGCTATTGACTTTATTGCGCCACTTATATCAGGATTTCAACTCCTGAGACAATTTAATTGTCCCAAACATTTATCACCTTGTTTCTGTTTTACAGCACAGCTAAAAGCATGTCCAGAAGAACTGCAGCCATAACACTGTGACCAAACACTGCTTTAGTGAGGACTCAAAAGAGAAAAAGACCATCTTCCAGAAAAACAATTCCTAAATCAGCCCCTGAATTTGTGCACAATCCCAAGCCATATTCACTTACGACGTCTAACAGCATCACAGCCCAAGTGTATATTGCCGCATTTTAGTTAACTTCAATTTTACACAGTCATTACGAATATATACTGGTCAAGAAAATGCTTTTCCAACACACGAGATAAGCTAAAGCTCTGTCTATGTCCATGTGCAGGTTTATCTGCCACCTTTCCGGTATTGCTCTGTTTTTCATTACATTAGCAAAAAGACACAGATTCTCCAAGGACCACATTCAAGGAAAAAAAACCCTTTGATTTACTTAATAAAGAAAATAGGTGCATCGTAAAGAAAATAGGTGCATCTGTATGCTTAACTACCATCCACATAGTAATGTTGATAAAAATAATAACAATATACACAGACTTCCCCCCCCCCCTACTCTTGTTGTGTATTCAACTCATATTGGCATAAATCTGAACCCAGCTACACTAAAGTCTGAGACTCACTGCCTCTTATGGTAATGTGATAGAAGTAGCAGGATTGGTACTGGAAAAAAAAAAAAAGTTAGATTAAAAGAAGAGAAAGCAGGGCAGTTGGGCTGATCCAAAACCAAAAAGATACCTGTTAGCAAGTCAGAAATTTAGGCTGCGTGTTTTGTACCTCTATGCACAAAAAGTACCTGGAGAAGTAGTGAACTTGTAATGCTTTGGTTAAAAACAGGTCCTCTTCAGTAAACCTCTGCATTGCAAAAATGCCTTTATCCTCAAATTTAAGCTCCACTGACATTTTTAACAAACTAACCTTGGCCTTAAGACACCATCAGTACAAGCTTAGTCTCACCATAATATATATAATGTGTTTTACATACATGACACTCTTCAGTAAGTTCATAAAAGCAAGAGCTCTAAATTTGTCTCTGGCTGATGTTATTTTCTTAAGAAATGTACACATCTGCATGCAAATGAGGGACATCAGTTGAGCTCCTCGCATCTTGTACGTGGTCCTGCAAAGACCAGTTCCCACAGACGAAAAAGTACTTGGTCCCTCAGCTCCTAATCAGAGCTGCTTGCCTCCATTCGGTGATCTGGCACAATATGCACAGTCTTATAATAGGTGACAAAAAGTAAGAAAGCCATAAAATGTCTATGTTTTGCTTTTAACACACAGAGCCTCTTGGTTTTAAACATTCATAAAAAATATCAAAATATTTTTAGAAATAAAATCCAAGATACCTGTTTTGAATAAACTGCTGTGTTCTGAGGTAACTGGATTGTAAAAACAAACAGGAGTATTAATAAAAATGTTCCAGCAGCTTAAATCTGTTGTAATTTAGTAAATTACTGTATACCCACCCAGTAGTCCTGTACTATAAAGTTACTTTCAACTTTATACCAATGTATTTCTAGCAGCAAATCTCCACTGCAGACCATTTATTTGACCTCTTTCTAGCACAGATCATGTTATAATACTGAAATTCTTTATGCTCCTAAAAATAGCAACGCAGAGCTTCTGAAATGATTAATGACAGTTAGGACTGTTGAGCTTGATGTAGAAAAATAAAATAGTGTATACATCCATCCATCTACTGAAACCTGTAAGATTATTTTTCCTGTTCTGGGGTGAGGATATTAAATTTCCTAAGAGCTCTCCTCTTCCAAGATTGTCAGAATGTCAACAGCTTTATCCAACATTTGTTCTAACATTTAATATAATACCTAACTGCCTAGAGGTACCAAAATACAGACAGCAATTGAAGAGTGGTTTTCTAAAGATATAAACAGGAATGCTAGACATGAGTTTATTGTGAAAATCTTGAGAGTTCCAAGACTCAGGACTGAGATCCCGGTCACAGCCATGTCCCAGCAAAGCATTCTGTTCCAAGTACTCCCTAACAAAGACACCTATGATGCAGAGATCCTTTGCCCTTCCTCAGCAGACCACAGTCCAAACTGCTTGAAAAATCTCATTAAGGACCTAGCACTGCTACAGTGAATGTGTGGAATTTCTTTACCTTCTTCATAGAAATGCCAGAGTTTATTAATGAATTGCATAGAATTAAAACACTGATCTCTAGAGTTGGTATCAGAGTATCTCTTGTGCTGGTAACAAAGAACCATGTACTGTCAGAAAATTAAGGGGATGAAAGCATATCGTAGGACAATTATAGTGCTATTACCATTACATTTTATATTTTAAAAGGGTGACCATAAAGCTGACTGCATGCCTCCACAAGTTAGCAGAAAGACAGCTGAGGTGAGCACCCTCGGAGTGTGATCCAGACCACCAATTTCAATTGAGTAGTGAAAGAAAACATAGCAGACTATCCTAGAGCAGATGCCTAATTTTTTCAGATGGATAAAGTGACATGAGATTAATTATGCTCTGTGCATCTTAATACTATTTTTTTTTTAACTCATTCTTCTGACTCAGGAGACATAGTTATCACTGGCCAGGCATATTCTGCTTTCTAAGCACATTAAAACCAAAAGTGACTAGTGTTAAAGACATAACATGTGATGAATGCATATTCAATTCACTTAGACTGAGCCTACCCCAGTGACATGGAGCTGAATGTCCGTTGTCTCTTATATGTCTACTTATTCTAGCTTTTCTCAAAGAGGAGGAGAATCATGACCCTCCATTTTCAACACTTAAGCAGCAGGTACTTAACAACACTTAAGCAGAGGGTGGAATAGTGGGCAGCATGGAGGTAATAAGGTCTCAGGAAAAATTTTGCATTTTCCTTGGATGGATCAGCAGATGTACAAGAGAGACCCACAGTGAGATGTGCAAGGGAGACCCACAACCTGCTGTGCACACAACTCTCACACATTGCAGGACAAAACAGAGAAGACAGAAAACCCTCATGACTGCCGTTATTTTTCCCCTGGTCCCCCAGTATTGCGTTCCACCATGTAGAAACAGCATTGTTCATCATGAACAGGATGCAATAACCCGACAAAGGAGCTAAGAACTTCGTTCACAGCCCATTTAAATTCACAGCATTGAGATGTGAAACAACAATAGTCGTTTCTGTGTGGATATGAGGAAACAAGAGCGTTAAGGACTCCATGCTGAAAATTCAAACAGCAAAACAAATCAGGGAAACAAGCCAGGATCATTGATGTGTGGTAGCACATGAAGTTCTTCTTCATTACAAATTTGCTTGGTGTTCATTGCTGGTAATGTGCAGATGTTACTGCACTTGCCTAAGAGCTTTCTTGTAATGAAGGACTGATTTTACATACTATTAAAATTATAATGCTGCTGCAGGGAACCTGAAGGACAACAAGCTGAAAGCTATTATTGAAAGAACAAGATCCGAATGCGTTCATTATTCATATTCTATGCAGCCATTTATCATTCAAGGAGCAAATTTTACTGCTCAAATAATAGCATTTATAAGGATCCTAGATCTTTAACTCCCATTTCAACACCAGCCATATCTGAAATTCTCAGCATTTCTTTTACAGGCCTTATAATTTCAACATATATAAGATGAAAGTGAGCATACATGGAACATGGAATGTTTCTTCTAGTAGATCCTGAATTTCATAAGAAATAGCTAGTTATAAAGGAGAAAAAAACCCAAGTCTTTTAAATTAAATCTGGTGAAACTCATGCAGATAAAAAAAGATAACACATTCTCACTTAATACATGTTTAATAATTACTTAAATTGTTAAATAAAATATTAATTTAATGCTCATTTTAGAGTTCTTTTATAACAATTAAAATTGCATTGATAATTATTAATTAAGCTAAGCAAACTATAGGTGCATTTGCATGGCTTTTATAACAGAAGTTTAAAACTGAATAAATTAAACTCCTGCAACTTTTCAAATACAAAGATAGCAAATAAAATTCTTCTTGGAAACACTCTCTCCCATAAGCACCTTTATGCATATAAGCAGTGCCTTTGAGTTCTATGCATGGAAGTGTTTTCTGGAATGAGGCCCTATGGAATAAATGTACAAGTGGTACTCTATTTTCTAGTATTAAATATAGCTGAGGAGCATGCAGGTTTTGAATAGCCATTTTATTCTTTCTGTGTCTGAAAGCCAGTGCTTCGTTGGTGGCATGCTTTGAAATTTCTGGAACCCATTCATGTAATATTGGGAGTTGCTCTTATTTCCACGCTGCGAAAACTATAAAATTTCTTACAGAAGGAAAAACAATATGCTCAAATTTCTATTTGCATGAAGAAATACATACCT
>VZTL01063880.1:0-16691 GCA_013400535.1 Scopus umbretta
GCTGCAGAAACGCAGTTTGAAGGGAATTTAATTAGGAAAATGAGGCAGACGAAATAGGCAATGTAATGTATACATGCAATATGAAGAAGAGTAAATACACTTTTCATCTGAATAGTCAGAATAGAAACTGTTAAACTGGGCTGAAATTTTCTTTTATCAGAAATGGATTTCTTTCATTTTCTACGATTACTATGTAATTGTCCCCCTTATTACTGGGATTAGAAAGACTACTATCATTAAAGAAGAAACATCTTTCACCAATTATATTTAGTGTCCATTTTAGCTGGCAATGACCTCCTCATTACGTGAAAAATGGAAATCCCTGGAGGAGCAGACTTAGTGAGGTGATTCCAATCAGCTGGGAAACCTTGTGCACACACTATTTGCATCTCATGACCCGCATGCGTGCACCTGTACTGTATTGATTTCTGCTTGTTTACAGGCTATTCAAGCAATAAGCAGGTAGAATTCAGATGACTGAAAACTTGCTTTGCTGGTAGCAGTTTCCTGCCTCGCTGCGCTCTGGAATATTCCAGCCTTGCTGCGTTGTGTTGCTGCGCAGCCACAGACTTTTCAGTTGTGCCCATTATTCGTTTCCCTAATGTATTTTTTAGCGTTCATATTGGTTCTGAGCACAGACAATCATGCTTTACAGAGAAACACAGAGGATCACTAGGGCAGAAAACAGCTTAAGGAATATATAATAGATCGCGAATAATTGTTCAAGAAAAAAAATTCCCATAATCTCTTTTCAGAATTGGAGAGAACAGCACTGGGAAGTCTGCAGTATTACATAGCGTAACCAATACAACTGACACAGTTGTTTGAAACACATGCTCTATTTATTTATTCTGAATCAAGATATAGGAATGCATTATTCAGTTATATTATTGTATTATAAGCAAATAGAAAAAGTTTTAATACATGATTAATTCTATGCATGAGATGTGAAAATGTTCTAGTAATTCTGGGTCAACCCAGATGGGCTGCAACCTCATTCTGCAACTATTGCTTAGGGAGGTGTGAGGCTAGTGCTTTTACTTTACTGATCCTTTCTGGACTTTTTTTTAACAAGATGACAGTGAAATAAAGATGCATGTGGTAGGTGTATTATGAATACATGGTATAGTCAACCTGAATTCTGTGGTCTGCAGAATCTATGTGTGGATCCATTTAGGATTTTCTGAAAACGAATTTTTAATTGTTTTGAAACCATTGAAAATATCCATCAATATTAGAGAGCAATGGTGACCCAAACTCTGTGGCTAATAATGTTGTATATGTTTATTTTGGGAAATGTGGGTGTCTTTATACAGGATGTCAACTCAACTGACAAAATTTTTTTTTGAAAATCTCTCTTGAAGTATGAAAAAGGATGTATGGCATTGTTCTGATAGGGCCATCAGATATGTATTTTTCCCAATACAGCTTAGGGTTAATTTTAATAAAAACATTCTGGGGATGAAGTTATGGTCAGTAACTGAGAGGGTCCAGATGATGGTGAATATCATGAAGAGACCCATCTCCTTTATGGTGTTACTGTGGACTGCAGACATATTCTCCATAGGTTCATTGGAGGTTGCACAAACTGCCTGTGATGATGTAAAGATTTGTAGAGTGATGGCCTCGGTTTCCAGTTGTGAATGAGCTTCTTGGGCCCGGGGAGTTCTGCCACTTCCCTGCCTGCCACAGGTCACCTGCTGGAGCAGTACCTACTGGCTATAGTGGACTGTTTGTCTTCAGGTAAACCCAAATGTCAGTTTTGGAGTTTAGGTTCTGTTCCATCGTTCTGGTATGTTCTACCCACTGATTCATGGTAGTAGCTCTTTCCTATTCTGAGCTATTGAACACTCAGGATTTCCCATTAATTTAACATTTCTTGTATGCAGATGTTAAATGGAGGTCTTAAGGCCAGATTAGTAGTCTGCTGTTAAATCTAAATAGGATTCCAGATCCTCAGAGTATAAAGGGGGAAGAGAGAAATAATTTTTTTTTGTATGGATAGTAGGATATTGGGTAGGATAGTGGAATATTTGGATATGTAGTAGGATATTTAGGTAGTTAAGATAGAAGAGAAGATCTTCATATTGGATTTCTTATTCAAATAAAAATGTTTATTATAGCTTATCAACTCTCCAATATGGTCCTTGTCTGGCCCCAATCCACTACCTGCCGTGATGTTTTCACTTAGCAAAACATTTACCTCATGGGATGCCTTTGCCCTTAACATAAATTTAACCTTGGTTCTTGTAATTATCAGTATTTGTTCCATTCTGCAACTTGAAGAATTATGCAACATTCACTTCATAGTGGGATTTGGTTATTTTTAACAGTGAGTTTCAGAGTCACTATTAGACTGGCAAGACCCACAGGAGCCCTGAGTAATTTTAGCTAGATAATTAGAATAGAAAAGCACCAGGTCATCCATTTCCAGCCTCCGGGGAGTCTCAGTTGTTGAAGCATGGGATCCAGGCCTTATTTCCAATGTCCTCAACCTTATTCTGCTATTGTTGATTGGTTTTTGCTTATGGCAGCGAACAGCCAGAGGACTTCTCCTGGTGATTACCAAAACCTCAGGTTCTCTGCCTCCTTAAATCGAATTTCAAAGTATCAGTTTTTAAAATCAGCATCTGTTATTTTAAAGCCTCGGTTCTGTGTTTAAATCTATTCCGTGTCTCTGGTCAGTGCTTTTAGTTATCGGTAGTCTGGAAGACAGAATAAGAAATGGTCAGTAGTATTTTTATTTCTTGCCATAGTATTGCTAGGTGCAGTGGCAGGTGTGGTGGTACATCTGATTTTCCAGCTACTGGAGATACTTGCTTACAGTTTCATCACTGGATGGTCATCCTAGCTATTTAATGTGTTTTGCTCCTTTATCAGAAATATTTTCTTCATTGCAAAGAGAACCATGTCTCTTTATCATATCATGTAAAAACGTTCTTGTATGTATTAATCAGAATGAGGAAACGCCCACAGGGGGGTTGATGATGGACTGCTTCAGAAAAATGAGGAAGACTGAAGTTCCTAATAATTGTTATTTTCAGACATCAGCACAGGATAGCAGGTGTTTCCTCGGGTAAGTGATTCCTCTAGTAGCTAAGGAGACTCTATTTTTGTATGCTGTTAAGTTTCAGGTTTAATACATGGCAAGGGATATGTCTTCTCAGACACTTAATCTTCTGTTGACTTTACGGGGAAATAAATAATTATAGAACCTTTTCAGATCTTTGAAACAGGGATGGTTAAAATCTATGCTCTTCCATGGTCTTCTCAAGCATTTCCTTTAATCTGTGGTTTTCAAAAATAAAACAGATCATAATGCTTGCTTAGAGAACGTTTATTACTTGAACATGTAGTCATCTGCTTAGTTTACTGTATCTTATGCTAAGTTTTATACATGTTTTTCTGGTGTAAAGCCTGACTAGACGCATCTGCTATCCTTAATTTAATTTAGTAAGTTCTCTGTGGAATCAGATAGCTGAAAAAGCCAGAACTTCCTTCCAAAGAGCAAGCACTTCTCAAAGACACTTTCAAACTGTGTGCACTTAGAGGGGGTTTTTATATGTACTTTTTGTTGGAGCAGATACAAGGAGTGGGACCTTAAATTAGAATAAATCTTTTAGATTAAAAACCAGGTTTGGGTCTTACTAAACACAGTAGGCTTGCAAGAAAAGAACTGCAGCAAAAGACCCTACATGTCTCTAACAGTATCTTTCCCCATCTGAAGCAACTTGTAAAACTGAATTTTCTGATTAGTCACTTGGTTCAAGCAAGGTAATGTTACGTGTAATGCTTTCGACATGTCTGAAGTATTGTGTCACATGAAATTCTTCATTACTTTGTATTTTACCCTGCAGCACCTTGGATATTTCTGATTGAATTAAATACTTTAAATACGCTAGGGCTTAAAGACCTAAAATAGACACTGTTAGGATTGTGCCTTAGTTATTTAAGAAGGATTTTCATCCTCACCAAGACGAGAGAAAATTTTAGTGAATGAAAGTGGAAATCTTTGGCTTTCTTTGTGTAAGAGAGAATGTTGCACACAACTATTGATCGTCTTCACATTTCGGTTGCTCAAACTAGAAAGCATGGATGAAAAATGACTATATATGCTTTCCTTAATTTGTCAGTATTTCCTCAATTGAGATATTTAGTGGAGAGATTGATTTAGAAAATGTGGTTTCTTTATTTTGTAAGTCCTGTGTGCATTGATTTGCATTGTGGCAAAGGGCATGCGAAATACTATTTGTGCCTCTCCAAGCACACATGACTCAAATGTATACAATGCAGAACAAATGAAAATGGGAGGGAGAAATTACATTCTCTGTCTAGAATTTTGTAGCCTTACCAAGATAATGAGAAAGGGGCTTAAGAAATTATATGTAAAATTTTTGCTTTGGAAAGAAGCCCTTTCCACCACCCCTTCACAGAAGCGATACTTTTAGGAAAGCCTTACCAACCTTTCCAAAACACCCAATGCCTTGGTGAGGCCAGGAGGCACTTTAAGACAATTTGGTTGTCTTATTGCTGCTGTATGGAAAGGCAAAGTCAGTCCTTTCATTATGTTAATTATTGTCTCTTTCAGACCCTGAAGATTAACATTTATCATGCTGAGATTCGGGCAGCACCTCATCAAGCCCTCCATGGTCTTCCTGAAGACCGAGCTCTCCTTTGCTCTCGTGAACCGGAAGCCAGTGGTCCCAGGGCGTATCCTTTTGAGCAGTGCCTCCACCGTGGGCACCCATGTTCTTGGGAAAAGCAGGAGGAGCTCGGCGCGCTTCAAAGGCCAGGTAGGATGCTACGCGGGTTTATTCTGAAACCAGGCAGCGAAATGTAATATGCTTGATCAGTGTTGCAGAACTGCCGAAAACAGTTGCTTAGCAACTGTGACCTTAGAGGTGAATTTCTATTGACCTTTTCACCACAGAAGATGTATAAACAACCAGGTGCTACTAAAAGCATTTTAAAGTGTATCTGAGGTGGTACTGTTTAAATTTCATATTATGCTAAATAACACATCCTGCTTCCCTTTTAATAATGTCACTTATTTTTAGATGTGGTAACTTCTTTATGGAGGATTTTCAGCTTCTCCTAGCTAAATGTACACAATTTGTCAAACGGCAGCAGAATCCTGTGTGAAGACTCTTTATTTTTTTGGGACAGATTGCTTTGATTAATTTAGGTGGGAATGGATTAAATAAACCATCTGTATAGCGCACACATTTCCTGAGGAAAAAATGAAGCCCCATGTTGTAAGTAAAATTCTCAGTTTAGAAACTCTACAGGAACTTGATTCTGCAAGATGCTAAATGTACTTATTTAGTGTATTTTGCAGCGTGGCATGTTATTTTCCAGTGAAAACTGCTGCTGTGTAACGCATGCTGATTTCAGTGGTTGGTTGTGGAACTTTTCAGAAATACTCAAGACTGATCATTCCTATAGCGGTCCACGGTAAAACTTTAGTAGGAACACACATAGGAAATGGCTAAATGTGTTTTGGGAAAAGGAGGAAGTCATCTGGAGTTTACGGAAAGCTTTCTTGTTCTTCTGTAGTTTTAAGTTGTTTCTTTCATAATTTAATGTATAATTTAAAATTTAGTAACCTTTAATATATTTTTTTAAACCCATAAATGTGTTTCTTCTGAAATACGGAACCTTCCTTTCGTCCTGTCACTTCTGTAGATTATAATTCTTCAATATAGAACTTCTCTCTGCACCTGCTTTGAATGGTGTCTGTACCAGAAGTCAGATCATTTGGTTATAAATGCATGGCAAAGATGCATAGACTTTATAGAAACTTTAAAGGTGTTACTATCTCACCGATATATTTTAATGAATTAAATGAACAGTTCTTCTCAACTTCAAGTTTCTGAAGCATCTGATGTAAATTTTTGTGATTTACAGATTTGTCATAAAAAATTTTTTTTCCAAAGCTATCTTAAAGACAGTATCCCATCAGTCACTGTGAGATGCAGAGCCTATAAATGCCTGAGCAGTATGTTCGTGTATGCATCGTCCAGATCAGAGAGTAAATAAAATGTTATCTGTACTCTGTGTGTAAGCTTTAAAAATAATAGTTAATGATTTTTTAAATTAATCGGTTAAATAAACAATTGCATGTGTTGTTAAAAATAAAGAAGAGTTATTTCAGATGAAAGATACTTGTTTCAAAGTTTTGCGAGCACCTAGTAATGACAATTTAAGCAGCCTATAAAACTTAATTATTACAAGCTTCTTTCCTTCTTAAATAATTAAAGATTACAAACTCTAGCTGTATAGTTATTGCTGACTGTTTGGCAGATACATTTATTTGCTCAGGTTCAGCTTTGTTATCCCATAATGAGTATTGCAGCATATTTTATAGTGTCCCATTGTTTTAATAGCTCACGTGTTGTAGTATATAATGTAGTCTTTGTTTCTCCGTTCAATAAGTGTTCAGGTAATAAAAACCCAACCCTTTCCCTTTCTCTGTTACAATAAGAAAAAATTAGAAAAGATCTTGATGCAAAGGCTAGAATACAGTATGTAAAACAGAGCAATTTGCAGTTGTAAGCCTTTAAAACGTCTGTATAATGCAGCATTCATCTCGAGACCTGGCAGTAACAAGTGTATTTTCTTTGTTTTATTGCAATAATTTTATCTGCCTTGTCTTTGGCACACTTGTGACATTCCTTTTCATTATTTTTTTTTTCAGTAGAAAATAAAATATTAATGTGTGTGAATTAGAGAGACAAAGGAAATCAGTTTGAAAGCCGGCTCACTCCAGGTGGTGGCTTTAATTAACCAGTAAGGTTGAAATTCCATCTTGAAACAGAACGTGGGATTGGAGTTGTGAATATGCTGTAATAGTTTTAAAATAAAGCTATACTCTGGAAAAAACAGTCAGTCAGAATGGTCTCGTGGAGTTCAGTGCTCATGATTTGAGCAATGCCAAAGCATGCTTGTTCAGTTAACACATTCCAAAGTTTTGTTTTGTTTATTTCCAGCTGCCAATCCTGTGAATTCAGTTTGATACTTGAAAGTCAAACTGTGCTAATAATAACCCAGAATACGAATAGCAAGAACATAGTATTCATGGTAAGGAAAGAGTTCCCCTGTTCCTGGAGAAAGCCGCCTCAATTGCTCCAGCATTAGACCTCTCTCTAAGGGGTGCACGCTAGTTCATGGACTCAGGAACCTGTTCATAATGGGATCCCTTTCGGTGAAGACGTGATTCTTGAAGATTCTTGAATAGGGTGTAACTGCAATCTTACTACTGAGTAAGGGATATCTGGCATTCTACTGGAATCTCTACTGTGTACGCTGAAATATGTGTATGTGTCTGATAGTAGTAACAAACTCATTCACCTCTTTTGGCACAACCAAATGGAGAGGGAGAGCAACACGTGGTCAGTGTGCAGGGATCACTGTGCGTTCCCTTCACGACAGCCAGTCCCTTTGCTGTCACCTAATAGGAAAATGGTTAAGGCTGAGATGTGCCTGACCACAGTCTGTGTGAAGACATCAAGTCACTTAACTCCATGACAAAATGAGGAGTACATACCTGCTCTGTTCTTGCATATAGTTCAAAGGGGAAGATGGGGCTTCCCTGCCCCTTCTACTTGTCTGTCTTACTTCAGAGCAGCCAGGCACATGGCATTGCGGACAGCCTTGACTAATGTGATACTGTTTTTTGGGTGTGTTTTTTTTATGTTGGTCTTCTGTTTTGTACAGAAGTGGTATGATGTTGTTTTGCCTAATGCACATGAATTGTTATAGAGGCAGGAGTCTAGGTGGGAACACTGTATGCAGTGCACATCTTAACAGCCCACTCCCAAGCTAACTGCTGTTGTGTAACCTTTCTGGGATTTGTACACTTATACAGGTATTAATACTGTTTTCTATGAAAAGTAGAGTCCCTATTTCCTCTAAGTTCTGTTAGCTTGCTGCTCTGCAAAGAGTGATTGTGAAAGAAGTAATTTGTGGTTCCCTTGAACAACTACGTAGTTGTTTTAGAGGGAGGTAGCTATTCAATAGATGGGATAGTGCAGGGATGTGTCTATAGTCAGCAGATGCATTGTTTATGTCACACAAAAGGCACAAGACAAACCGAATCGGCTCGTGCAACTGGCTTGAGCTAAGTTTCTACTTGTCGTCTTACTTAAATTATTTCATTCAGAGCCTTGCTGCTTCCATAGTTCAGAACAGAACTGTAGTGTCTTTTTAAAGAAAATCCATCTGCTCTTTGACAGGGACTTTTTGCTCTTTAATACGGTAACAAATACTTTGTGAATGACATACCATTTTATTGATGTTTTCCTAGCCATACACCATAGCTTGACATGGGTTTGCTCACATCTTCAATAAATATGAACTGTTTGTTTTATCACTGCCTTTCTCATTGCATTGTGCAGGGTACTTGCTTTCATCTTGTGTTAAACATGAAAAATGAATTTGAACATTAGTAGAATCCATTTGGGGACTAGGACTTTTATTATAAATAAAATTATTCATTCGTTATGTCCAATTTTTTTTCAGCAGACAAGGTATTGATCTTTGGATTTGTGTTCAGGATGCCATAAGAAGAACTAGCACAAAAGGAACACAGCAACATTTGTAAATTGATTGAATGCAATATGTAATGACAGAGACAAACATCAGATCTATGGCAATACTATATTATACAAAGCATTTTTCAACAGTTTATTGAATTGGTTATTAAAAAGAACAGGCTTTCCAGCTGGGAACAATGAGCTGAGGGTTATCAGGACCAAGCAATTTTATAGAAATTTGTGGTGGACACTGTGGCTCCATCAGTAAGTGCACATGTATGTGTGTGTGTAATAAATTAGAATAAGCACTTTACAATAACTTTTCATCTGGGCTTGATTATGAAAAGGTTTTTCCATTAAAAAAAAAAGGAAAAAAAAAAAAAAGACACTGTTTAACTGTTATATACTGAATATTGCTAGACTATTAGGTATTGCTATTTCCGTAGAGATCTAGTGTTTTCCACCAGAAAGTATTCTGGTTGTGGGGAATTGACTGTATATAAAAAAACCTCAAAGCACGTGATATTTTCTGGCAACTTCATCACTATATGAAGTTAATGGTCATTATTTGTTGCCGAGACAGGGTGCTGTGCTGTGAGTTACTGCAGCTTGTTCCTTTTATTAATGAGTAGAGAAAACATTAGTTGAACCAGATGCTCCTTCAAAGACTTGATAACACCCTACGCTGCAGTGTAATTGTTCTGGGTCTGTTGCATGGGTGGGATGGGATCCAGGGTCGTGCCGTGTAGGAATAGCATGTGCTTTGCTGTACGATTTGTCTGTTTGTGAGCTTCCCTGTCATAGGCTGTCAGAATTGCTGTATTACTTGAGACTGAGATATTCTGTGTTGTCACAAGTTATTGCTGCTTTTCTTAAAAGGTGTGCAGTTAGAAAGAAATAATCCTTTTGATTAGTATTATTTTTAATATACTTAAAAAGTAATTTTTAATTTAGTTATAGTCCTGACAGAATTTCCATTGAAGATAGCACAATGGCTGTGGAAAGAACAGTAGTATTCTCTCACAAGTCTGGTTGAAAACTATGGTGTTTAGCATGCATATGAAATTTTAATTCTTCATAAGGTTACAGAGCTGCTGTGTTTTGTGATTTAGTTAGTTTGTACATTGTGCATTTATGACATCTGTATTTTTGCTTCATAATTATGAATTTTATATTTTTTAGCCTAAACAAGTGTTAATATTTGCCATAAATCTAAGATTCAGAAAATAAAATTCAGTGATATTGCAGAATATATAAATTTGCAATAATGTACACTGCACTGTTACAACTACATATTATACATATCGAACTCTGTGGGAAAGTACTCTTTAGTGCTTGTTACAGAAGCTTTGTATGCATTACTATTATTATTAGTTTGCTTCAGCACAATGCTAAGAGGCAGTCATGCTCCTTTTAGCTCTTTAGCAAAGAGCTAAAAATAAGGTGTTTTGGTAAGACTTTGTAACGTAAATATGATCCTGGAGACAGCAAGGGAATCACATGGAGACAGAAAATGTTGTTTGGTACAATAAGGAATGAACTACTTATATGAATTTCTCAAAATGTCTAGTAATTCTAGAAGAGAGTACTAGGAAGAGGATGAAGTACCTTTGCTGGTGTAGAAGAGACCTCCTGAATGGGAAGAACAGATATATAAATGATGGATCTTGTGTGAAAATGTGGGGGAAGTACAGAGTATATTTCTTCAGCAGGAATGCAGGAAAAAATTTAGACTTACTCTCTGTATTGTCAGTATTAGATAAATTCTTTTTGAGATGCTGAAGCTGTTGAGCATCAGTGGAAAATCCCAAGGTTTTTTTTAACTTGGATCCCAAATAAAGGTGTTCTATGACTCTTCCTTGTATGAGCAGTCCTGATCCCTCAAGGAAGACTTATTCATGCCATAATATTTACTTGCACAAATGAAAGTAGGAAAAAAAAAAAGGTTCCTATGCTTAATAATTTTTAGCTAAATTAAACTATGTTGCACAGAGGGCATGGAGTCGGACTGCACCCTTGGCAGCAGCAAGCCAGTAGATCAGCTTCACGGTATTCTCAAGCTACCTTCTGGTTCTCCTCAGACAGCCCAAAGAATGAGTGCTCTGCTCTGTGTATGCAAACCACTTGAATTTAGTGGTGATAGAGAGGCCAGTTAATTATCTCAGGGCTGGAGTAATTTTGTTTGCAGTCTACAAACAAAGGAATGCTGTTTGACTCGCATTAGGAAATGCTGCTTCTGACCGTAATAGATTGAGGGCTCTGTGCACAAAGGCTTGTCTGTCTGTCTTATTTCAGGGGCTGGAGTTCAACTGTATCATCTGATCTGATAAAAAATACTTTCTCTCTCTTCACATCCTGTCTTGCTTGAAAGGTGCTCACTGTTGGAGGAGAATGCACTTCAGCCATAAGGATTTACCTATTCTGTTTGCATTGTTATAGTTGCATTAATGTAATAGTGTTGATGAAAATACCATTCTAAATGATTTGTGCTAGTATTTTAAATAGAAAGAAAAAAATTAAAGTAATGAAATCAAAAGTATTTTTTGCTGATTTGCAAATGCATCAAGTTACCAAGTAAATTACTCATTTACCTGCTTTCAGCGGATTAGTGGTAAGAATTTCTCAGGCTGTAGCACAACCTGGAAGAGGTATTAAAAACACTGTCTTAAGGCTACATCTGGGAGAGGCAGTAGCTCCTAGGTTGGAGCCTGGGGCATCTTACCAAATGCCGTGGAGGGATGATGAGTCTTTTATTAGTGACCTAGAAACCTCTTTGTATGGAGAGTAATGAGATCTCTGAAAAATGGGCTTGTAAGCCGTGTGTCATAATGGGTTAGATCTGTGCAATTAAATTTCTTGGCTACATTGCTAACCTATGCTGAAATCCAGCTGAAAAATTCCAGTTCTTTTTTTGTTTAATCCCTTTTATTCACCTGTTTGTCATCATCGTTTTTTGGAACCTATAAATGACTTAAAGAAAACCACATTTTGCATGAACCTTTCTACTGTTTTGTGTGTTTCAGGGGCACTTACTGTACAGTTTTGAAGGTGTGTTTTCTAATGTGTGTCCTCTAAAACTGGAACTGCTTGTCCCTACAAGCTCCAGCAACATGCAGAAGAATTTTTGAAACCCAGTCCAAGTCCCACCGTTGTGGTACCTATTACGTGTATTTACACCATACCCATAAAGTAAAGAAAAATTTGGAAGGCACATTCTTGTCATCATGAAAAATGTAAACCATCTACATTTTAGATCAATTGGCTGATGATTGCTGTAGAAGATCAAATTTCATAGAGGCTGCCTGCTGTCTTCCCAATGCTGTGTTTTTAATTTTTATTATATAATTGTTGAGACCCTGTTTTATGTGAAAGCAGCTTTTTTTTTGAAGGTTGAAAATATTTAATTAAACTTGAATTCATATTTAAAGTTATTTCACTGTGTGTTAGGTTAGTTACAGCCTCCCATTTTGTTGCATTTATCGTCATAAACAATTTGCAAATCATATTAGCATTTCCACATCAACTTACAGCTATAGTTTTATAGGAACTTATTTAAGTGAATTTACTCTGAGGTTCCTGTCATTGAGGTGGCAGAGGTCATCTGGAAGAAAAGAGTTTACCTATTTGTATTTTAGCATAGCAAGAAACCTGGCTAAAAGTTTAGTGAGAAAAGCCTCATCTAAGGAGCTGGAAGAAGTCAAGTTTAAAAGACAGAAGAGCAAAGCTATGTAGAAGGAAGTAAAGTTAAGAGGTAGCAAGGCAGGGAAACTGAGGTGGGATTCAGGAAAGGTAAAATCAGTGTTTCATTTGAGGTTTAACATGGTAATTGGGATTCTTGTTTAAAAAACTGTGAAATCCTGTTTGTAAATAATGAATACTTTTAGTCCAGCACTTATTTTCTAGTCTAGTAGAGAGCAAATTTGTAATTGGTGTGGTTATTGAACAAACCTGTAATTTTATCCTTTTTGTCATATCAGTAAACCCAAACAAACTCAATAGCCATAAATGGATAATAGATAACAAATACAAAGGGGGTGTTTGCTGCTGTTGAAAATTTAAGTACCTGCATCAATAGGAGATATCCATGTGCTTCGCATTCAGGTACCAATTACCATGAACTTTATAAAAGAAAGGAATAAAAAGACTTATTTTGTTTCTCAGCACATAACTGGATTTAAATTAAGGTTTTTTTATTCTTTTGTTTTAAGTAGTTTCTGAGTAATGAAGATGACGACAGTTACAAGACGTTCCCGTTACAGTTTGTACATGTCTAGGACCTTTTGTCCTCAAGATAGCTATCGGAATGTGAGAGGCAGCACACACACAGTTAACTGAGTCTGGGCAAGGTATTGCATGACTTGCTCTTATGGCAGAATATAATTAAAAGAGATGATTGGAACACATGGTTATTCATAATAGATGTCACACAATTACCATAAGTAATGCAATACATGCAAAATCTCCATTTGTAATGAAAATAGATTTGCTGGAAAGTCAATTGGAAATTTCATTTATTGCTTATTGTTTTTAGCATATTGAAATATTTTGTGCTATTCACTGTAATACAACTATGTGTTTTCTTCAAGTACGTATTTTTGAGAGGCATCTGACATGAGTTTCCTGTTGCAACTCTTAAGAGGAGATCTAGTGATACAATGTTAAGCTGTCATCTATTCTGTTTCCTGAATTTAGAACATTTGCTCTGAAGAGCCTAATATATATAGTATTTTTCTGTTGAAACATGCATTAATACTCCTTGGTGTACCATAACTATAGTCTAAAGAAGATATTTCATAATTTCACAACTAATCATCTTGTCCTCCTTGTATTTAAAGGACCTCTGTTGTTGTTTAACCCAGCAGGTAACTAAGCCCCACAGAGCCACTCGCTCGCTCACCCCTGGTGGGATGGGGGAAAGAATTGGAAGAGCAAAAGTGAGAAAAACTTGTGGGTTGAGATAAAAACAGTTTAATAGGTAAAGCAAAAGCTGTGTGCGCAAGGAAAGCAAAGGAAGGAATTCATTCACTACTTCCCATCGGCAGGCAGGTGTTCAGCCATCTCCAGGAAAGCAGGGCTCCATCACACATCACAGTTACTTGGGAAGACAAATGCCATCGCTCAAAACGTCCCCCCCTTCCTTCTTCTTCCCCCAGCTTTGTATGCTGAGCATGACGCCATACAGCATGGGATATCCCTTGGGGCAGTTGGGGTCAGCTGTCCCAGCCGTGTCCCCTCCCAACTCCTTGTGGACCCCTGGCCTGCTCGCTGGTGGGGCGGGGTGAGAAACAAAAGGCCCAGGCCTTACACACTCTGTGTAAGCACTGCTCAGTAGTAACAAAAACACCCCTGTGTTATCAACACTGTTTTCAGCACAAATCCAAAACATAGCCCCATAATAGCTACTGTGAAGAAAATTAACTCTAGCCCAGACAAAACCAGTACAACCTCCAACAGTGAAGAAGGCAAAAACAGACATGCCATGTACCTGAAAAATAAGCAGGAATACTCTCTAAACATACAGAAATAAAAGAATAGTGCACTGTGGTGTGTCATCCTAGCACCTCCTCTAGGGCATAAAGAGCGATAAATAATGCCATAGCCTAATCTCTTCGGAGTGCCTAGCGCAGATGTCAATCCTTTGAGGGTAAATCCAGTTTACTGTATTCCCCCAGTGAGTGCAAATACAGAGGTCTGAATAGAGTCCAGTCACCAATACGGATTTCTTTGGAGGCAGCTTAAGCAAAATTGTTCACAAAAGGAGTATTTTTATCACAATTGCGTTACACTGAAGCAGTACTCATCTTCTGGATACTTGTGCAAAATAACCAAGTTTTGACATGCAAGGCCGCAATTCTGTTTGGTTTCACCCCTTCTGGCATCTGTTGTTTTCTAGGTAGGACAAAGTCCTTCCCTCCTCCTTTTCCTCCTCTCGATCCCCATTGTGCAGTTAACTCATGCCCGTTGGTGTGCTTTCCTTCACTGCCTGCTCAGGAAGGGAGCACATACAGTCTCTCCCACTTTGCTGCATGCCCAAAGCAGCTCAGTTGTGCTCCTTCATTTGTTTAGGAAATGCTTTCTTCTGTGGGTTTGAACTGGCAGGTGAGACTACCAAAGACACTGATTCCAAATGGCCCTATAATTGCTTTGCAGAGCTTCAACTGAGGGTCAAGCACCTCTCTGAGCAAGCTGATTGGGTAAATTATGTTTTAATAAGTTGTCTTATGTAAACTTAGATATGAACAATGGAGGCTTTGTCGTAAAATGAGACTACAGGAAAGGAAGGGCATAATTCATTGATACATACGTATTTCACTTTATCACTCATACCATATCTGGGTTTCTAAGGTCGCACAAGTGTATATAGTCTGCTGTTTGCTAATGTATTTTACTTTTTGCTGTTCCTTGTAACCTGCTGAATTCTGATGTTTCTGATCTAAACATATAAACTTCAGCACCTCCTAGAGTGAGCTCTCTTGAGCAGATGTTTGTATTGTAGAATAAAAGTTGAAAATTCCCCTACTGATACTCTTGAGTTTAACATTGTACTGCATTCAGAGGAGTGACCTCTCTACAGAAACTGCCTAAGAGCAGCTAGGTTTAGTTCAGGATTTGTGATCTTGATCTGTTAATAATTGCAAGTGCATTGAGATGACCTCATTGCTGTTTGTTTCATAAAACTGAAAATTGTGTGCAAGAAGTTTGAGTTTAAATAGGCGAATTTGGAAATACCGCTTTTTATGCAGTTGGGTGTGGTTGACTTCAAGTAGCCAAATACAAGGTTTTGCTCTGATGTGTATGTAAAATGCAACTTTATGTTCAAAATTTATGAACGTATTTTACAAATGTGTCATTGTGCTGTCTGTATTTCTTTTTCTGTCACTCCTGGGTAGAATTTGCCTGGTTGCAGGGAAAGAATATATGACACAGACTATATATTTATATTATGCCATAGAAATTAATGTTGCCAGAATTCAGCCATTGCGGTTTAGTCACTGTAAGCACACTTTTCAGGAACACTTTCTTAGGCTTTGTTTTGATAATGATGATCCAGTTGGAATAGAACATAGCTCATTTGGTACACAGCTCACTTTACTACACTCATACTTCAGGGATAAAGTTGAGAAAAAATATTGTAAGGGTATAGGTCAGTAAATAAATCGCATTCCTGGCCAAGAAGAAACCCAGAACCCAATTGTGAAAACATGACACTTCTGTTTATACTGTTGAATTCAAAATCATGTGTCATTTGGGTGGCAAGAGGGAGAAGGAAGAAGGGAGAAGTAGAGAAAGGGAAGAGGGAAATAGGTTTGTATTTGCCTTCTTACTTTTGACCTTTTGGGTGCATCTAGGTAGCGTTTATACAGTTATACAGCTTCTTTTACAGAGCGCATGTCTTCTTTTCTTTTTTTTTTTTTTTTTTTTTTTTTTCTTTTTTTTTTTTTTTTTTTTTGTGGAAGGAGGGGAGGATATGAATAAGTTCATGCAGGGAACTTATTCCAGAAGCTTTAAGAGCTCAAAATGTAGTGAGACTTGTCATAACATTACAAGCATGTAAAAAAATCTCTTTTGCCAGAGAAAGGTGAAAAATAGCTTGATCATACCTGCCTATATGGGAACACAATATCCAGAAATAAAAGACTAACAAAGGCATTAATAAGAGCCATAGCTGTAAATGTGAAGCTAGAGATACATGAATTATAAGCAGAGAGAGAGAGATAATTTTTTTTTAATATTGAGAGTAACTTAGTGACTGATACAAATTGTTGGCGTTGAGGAGCATTTGTTATTATTTGGTACTTTGAAAACAAGATTGGACTTCTCTTTACAGTTAATAGGAAGCTATTAATGGAGGAATGGTAATGATGGAATCCATGGGTTGATATGGAGGAAATCAGAATAGCTGATCTCTTTCTTATTGGCTGAGTGATGTGGACTGTCGGTGGAACAATGATGAGCTGTGACATTTTTTGCCATTCTCAAGTTTTCAAAATGAAATCTCTTCTTCTTTAGAAGAAAGATTGATATAAGAAGGAAGGAAGAGATGTGCATTAGGAAGTGAAGTTAAGACAATCAGATAACCTTTCAAAACAGAGGTGGGTCTTTTTTGAAGTGGTATCATTTAACTCTGAAAATAGTGTTGTGGTTTAACCGCAATCG
>VZTL01063882.1:0-13461 GCA_013400535.1 Scopus umbretta
GGCTGCAACCAGAGAGTTGCCTGCTGCTCCAACCCACTCCCACGAGAGGAGGGCAGAAAGCACGTGTCAGCAGCAGGACTAACACATATATCTTGGTTGATTCAGGACTTCGGGTAAGCTTGCTTTGCGATCAAAATTTTTGTTAAGAGTATCCAAAGGAAGGTATTCTGGATATATTGTGTTAACAACATAACCACTAGCCTTAACTTTACTTTGTAAAAAGGGCTCGGCCTGTTGCAGATATTTGAATGGGATATGGCATAAATTCTGTTTTAACCTCAAACAATGTGGGACCTTAATTTGAGTCCCAGCCTGACTTTGAGATGAATGTCCTGTGTTTTCTATGCCAGCTGCTGCACATGAGCCTGAAGAGGTCCAAAGTAAATTCTTCTGAGGAGCATGTTTTGGAAATGTTAGACCCTTTTGTTCAGCTGCTTATAGACTGCCTGAAATCTATGGATGTCAAGGTACAGTTCTGAGCTGGATTCTGTCTGTTCTGTCTGTTCTGCTGCTTACAAATGTCATCTTGCAGTTGATCAAGAGAAGAGAAAGCCATCCCGTTTTCAAACCTCATTTCATAGGTGTGCAGATTAAGTTGTTTGAGGACGTGATATCCCAGGGGGGAGGAAGGATTGTGGCTGATGGAGGACTGAATGCTCTGCCCCTAGTGCTGCAGGTTCAAGTATGGACAAGTTCTCCTGGCACTTGTTCATACAAGGACTTGGCAGACTTTGTAGGGTATCTGTGAGGAAGTTCTTGAGGTCCTGTGGCTGCTGGAAGTGGTGTTGTCACAACTGTGGTTTCTTTTGATCCAACTCTGATGTCTTTATTCCCAGAATAACAGACAGCCTCCTTTTTTGGGCAGCTTTGAGTTTCAGTGAGCCTAGGAGGCAATCTGTTAAACCTTGAGTTTCCCAGGAATGGAAGGCATACTTCATACGCTATCAGATACGTGGAGCAGAGCTTTCAGGTGACCTGGGTTTTTAGCAGAGCAACTTCTATGCCTTGAAGGCACCTCTGCTTCCGAAAGAGTTCTTGCCATCTGCTGAATCAGCAGGTGTCAATGTCTTTACCTAGTAAAATCAAAGGATAGAGAATTAGGGAGTGGCAGATAGTGTTTTCAGAACGGAGAAACCCTTTGTATTACATATGAATGGTTTGAAAGAGGTTGATTTCGTTAGCTGATTGCCTCTTACCACAGTTGCAGATAGCCTGACCATGTCTGTAACAGAGTGAGAAAAGCGTTCTGTCAGTGTCATTGGTACCTGTTGTACCCAGTGTACATTGCTGTCCTTTGGCTCTTTCTTACAGGTGATAACTGGTGCTTTGCAGTCCTTGGTATGGATTTTAAAGTTCCCTTTGCCTTCTGTCAGTACGAATCTGGAGGCACTGATCAAGCAGCTTTTCCTCTTGCTGAAAGAATTTGCCAAGACAGGAATAGCCAAAGGCCAGAATTTCCATCTGGTTGTGAGCTGTTTCAAAGTAAGTCGGACCGAGCTCTGCTCTTTTCTACTTTAGGATTAACTTTGTAGAATTAAACTCTTCCAACTGATATCCCTCCTCCAGCCGTCCCTGGAGAGGTAGTCTAGAGAGCGCAAGGTAGCGAGGGAAATGTGGCTTTGCTGATTCTTTCCCAAGTACAAACTTAAAGAAAGTTAACCCCCAAAAATGCATAGTTTGGATCTGAAGAAGATACTTGCCTTCTTTTTTCCATACAACAGTATCTTGTTACCATCCTGTCTTTTGAGAGGCATCAGTTTTGTACTTGAGTAGCTTGCTTTTAACATGATTCATTGGAGTATACTCTCGCAGCTGAAGTGAGACAGGGGAAGGAGGCAAGTAATAGTAGTAGTGACTACTCTTTTGGTGTGCAGTGTCGTCCTGTAGATGTCTTCTAAATGCATTGCTGAATTAATTACAGCTTTATGATCACAAGGGAAAGTTAGAATAATTCATGCTGAATGCCAATGCCAGAAGAATTTTCCCTTCTTCCTGGCTGTGTTCCTGCATCATTGTTCATGTCTGTGAGCATCCCCATTCATTTCAAGGACTAGTCTGAATTTGTGTATTTGATTGTGTTCAGTTTTTGTCTCAGAATCGCCAGCTTAAAGCAAAATGTGATGAGAACAGTCGTAGCAGCATGTTTCAGAGCAGCAGTTTGTTTTTTCAAATCTAAGTGATGTAAACAGTCAGGCTTTGTTGTAGGCTTGTGTTTTATGGCACTGCATGTATATTGACAATGTGCAATTTGATTCTGTAGTGTGTAACAATACTTGTGAAGAATGCAAAGAGTCAGATAACAAGCAAACAGCTCCAAGTGTTGCTTGGCTTTGCTGAAGAAGACATTTATGATTCATCACGCCAAGCCACTGCCTTTGGCCTTCTCAAGGTATTTCTGTGCAGCGGGTGTATGGGTTCTGTGAGCCACTTGAATGGCTGGATTCTGCCTCTTGGTGAAAGGCTGTATGATCTCACGTCAGGAACAGGCCACAGAATGCTGTTAAGGCGCTCTGTTATGGGGAGGAGAAGGGGAAAGCAGCAAAGCTTTCCTGTTAGACTTGTAGTTACTGTTTAAAATTATTTGGGAGGCTGTTTTATACACATGCATATGAGGATGTATTTGGGCCTGAGGATGTTTTTGCTAAAGAATTGACTTCCCTAGTCATTAGACCAGGTATTCTGTGTCCTCCAAAAGAAACAGATACGGATTTGTAAGCCACCTTTTTTCATCTCTTTTTTTTCCCATCTCATCATCACTAAACTTTTATTCTGGTAATGTTAATTCCTCTTACCTGTACCTTTGCCAGAATACTATCCAAGAATGAAAACACAAATACAACCATTGTCTCACTGNTCCACCTGAGACCAGTGTAGTCCCAGGTCATAGTACTGCATCTCAGCCTGTGCAAGCGAAATGATGTAACTCCAGCTGTGCTTTCACATTTTTAGGCTATTTTATCCAGGAAGCTAATTGTCCCTGAAATTGATGATGTGCTGCAGAAGGTTGCCCAGCTGGCCATCACAAGTCAGAGTGAGCCGGTGCGAGTCCAATGCAGGCAGGTTGGTAGAATGGAAAGTCTCTCATCTTTACTTATAGCAGTCTAACAGGCTAGAGGACTTAGTGTGGCCATCGCAGCTCACACAGACGTGTGCCTTAGCCCTGCTGAACCCTAACCCCATTTCCCCTTCATACTAATCCTTGCCCCCTTGTTATCTGGCTGGCTTTAGTTCTCGTGACGACTGCATAGCAGAATCGCAAACTGCTTGCCTATAGGGAGACTGCTTGCCATGGTGTACCTTCAGAGAGCGGCTCAGCAGCAGTGACATGGTCCCTCCTTTGGAGGCTTTTAGGCCCATGTAACTAAGAGCTTTACCCTTTTCCAGATCCCAGCAGAAGAGAATTTGCCACAAATCCATGATTCCTTCCCACTACTTCCTCCTCCTTTCCAAGGTAAAAGCAACCAAAAGGCAGAATTGGTTGCTTCATTTCAGGCATTGGGATACAGATGCCTCAGGAGCTGTGCATAACCAAATAGCACATTTCCATAGTTACAGGATGAATTTTGAAGGATGCAGAATCTCTCTTAACAGAAGCCTGCGCAAATCACAGTAATACTCTTAAAGATTGATCTGGCAGTTGTCAAACACCTGCAGACCCTGTTCCAGGTGTGGAGCTTGAGAGCAGTTGTTGGATCCTTGTGTAATAGTAGCTTACATACACAGGAGAAAATGATGATTCCCATAAACTTGCTGCTCCATCACTGTGTTTTCTTCATAACCTTTTTACAAGTTTTCCCGAGTGTTTCTTGTAACTCCTCTCTCTCTTGTTGTTTTTTTCTCTCCAGATTTACTTAAAATATATTCTGGACTACCCCCTTGGTGACAAGCTGAAACCCAATTTGGATTTCATGCTCGCACAAATGGAGTGAGTTTCTATTCCCAATATCTCTGTCAGAACAGAACCTTGTTGCTTAAATATGTCTTTAGTGGTCACCTTGTGTGCCAAAGGCCTGTTTGTGAGGAGGAGAGGGTGTGGCTGAAGTCTTGATTTTCCTACCTCTAAAACACTTCCCTTTTTCAGAGATGAGCTGTTTGATAAAGCAAGCCCTTTTTCTCTTCCCTGTTTCACAGCTGGCTTTGTCGTTCTTTATCTCTTTGTAAGCAAAGGTTCTGTTGCTTGCTTAGTGGTTAACCAGCTCCACTGGTTGTGAACCAGGTAAACTGGAAAATCCAGAAAGAATAAGGGAAGGTGCATTTATATGACTGCTGTCCCACGGCAATGGTCTCAACTGATGACAAAAAAAAAGTTGAGAGCAACTGCACCAATTCAGCAGTGTGCCTGAAACCTCCTTCTGAGCATGACCCCTTCATTGCTCAGGGTGGCAGTAGTTTACCGCATTCCCTAGCACCATAGCACGGTGCAGTTGTGCTGACTCAAGTTGACTGGAGGCCTGTTTCACCTGTTTGTCTTTCTGTGCTCGTTCTCTGGGAGATGGAGCTAATGGGCCTGTTGCTTCTTTTCTCCTGAGTATCAGACCAGGCCTGGTAGCTGTTGTAGAAAGATCCCTGTCACTGTTTGTTTCTGGCATTGGCCATTCTTGTAAATTGTTAGCAACTTTATCTAGAGTGTTAACCCAGCCCTATCTGTTAATAATTTCCTCACAGGTATGAGTATGAAACTGGAAGGGAATCTGCACTGGAGATGATTGCTTACCTCCTTGACATGTTCCCACAGGTAACAAGCATCCCTTGGTGTTTCAGGCATCAAGCAGTTACTGCAGCTTGCAGTAACAGCATTTTCAGAGCAGTTTATTTTGGGAGCACTCGGTAGTTCCTATTATCTCTTATCATGAGCAGAACATTCACTTATCTCCAAAGAACCTGGCTTTGCTCCAAAAGAGAGATGACATGCTGGAAAGTCTGCAGTACTTCTTTATCTAATGTGCTCAGTCTGCAAGTAAAATAAAGCTTTTTCAGCTGGAATTTGGAAAAACTTGATGGTGATTTATGCCAGGAGGAAACACAACCAGTTGAGGAAGTGGGGTATGAATAGAAAGTGAAGTCTAGAGTTTTCTCACTGTGGGTTTTTTCCAACGTTCATGAGGGATGTTGTTGACTGAACTGGTATGCGATGTACTCTATCTGTTTTGTTGGCCTGACTGGGGAGGGAGGGCTTCTCAGTGGGGTGGATCAAAATAAAAGCTAAAAAATAACTGTGCATCTATGCAGGGTAACATATGCAAAATGCTAAGCTGCCTTAAAGCTCTGCAGCTGGAGCTTGACTGCGCATTCAGGAGGCTGAGAGAAGTGCAATCAAGCAAGAATTTGGCAGGAAGGAAGAGAAATTCTGAACAGTAAGCTGTGCTTCACCACCACCTGATTAGATTTAGTATTTCAACTTGGTTCCCGGCAACTTTGTAAAGTAGCAAAGAGCTACTTTCTCTGAGAGAAGGACCTTTGGACTGATCGCTGCAGTGCTGAGGGACTTAAGCCTGTTTCAGTGAGAGCTGGGCATGAAAATGCCCTTTAGGGTTTGACCCTCATGTTGCTGTCCCAGGGACATGTTAGCAAGTCAGAGTCAGAGCAGGGCTGGGGCTGCTGTACACTCCGTGTGTGCTCCAACAACTGGATCATCCTTTCAGTTCACCTGCCTTGACGTAGACCCCACTCAGGGCTGACGTTGTTCCTATATGCTCTGCAACAAATACCCCTCTTTTCGCCTTTAAATGCCAGAAGCTCCTTGGGGATGTGTGGTTGACTAATGATTGTTTCTTTCTAGGATCTCCTCCACAAGTACTGTGGGCTGTTTTTTCTCTCCCTTTGTATGATGATGATAAATGATGACTCTGCCAAATGCAAAAAGATGGCGGCTTTGACATGTAAATCTCTCCTCAGTAAGATGAACAATGAAAAACAGGATCTGATGTTTTCGCTGGTCACAGAGTGGTTTCACAGCAAAAAGGTATTCTTTGGTCTTTTCACTGACCAGGTCTGGACTCTGTTTGGGGGCTGAGTAAGATTAAGGCAAGTGAGAGATTGCTCATACCAGGTCTGGTGGATTGGCAGGTTCGGTTCTGCCTGACGTAGTAGCTTTAGGAAAGGAGTATGGGCAAGACTCAGCTTAGAATAAAAGCTCTTTAAAGCTGTGCTCAGCACCATAACCCTTGTTAGTAGGAAGGGGGAGAAGTGATACAGCTTCGTATAGCTGCACAAATGTAGGGAGCTGCTGCTGCTGTAGGTCAGCCTACAGACTTCCCAGCTGCATTGCGCTGCTTTCTGACGGCTCCTCTTTTGGGTCAGGTATTTCACCAAGTGTAGTCTTTGCTGAGGTTAAAGGTTTGAGCAAATTCCTTAAAAATTTGGATCCCAGTAACTGGGTTTTCTTGCTGTCTTTAGCTTAGACTTGTTTCAGTCTGTCACCAGTAGCTGGAGGGTGCAAACCTAGTCTTGCAGGCCTCCCATTTTGATCTGGGTGCCTGGGTGTTTAGTTGTTCTCAAACAGGACTCATGTTCTGTCCCTCTGCACTAGTGGAGTAAATGTTCTTCAATACTTCATCCTTTTCATCTCTAGTATATTCAGTTCTGGTTTATACCTGTGAGCCTTGCATTGTGAAGAATCAAAGAGTGCAAAGTAGGCCCAGAGCTTTGCAGCTGGGAACCAGGCTGGAATGCCTTTCAGCATTCAGTTTTAGGGCGTGTTTCCAGGGAGAACTTGTGCTGCCGGGCGCTTTTGTCCCTAGCTGGTAGCATCTCCTTTTTTAGTAGTACTCTGAAAACCAGCTTCTCTTAAGATGCTGTTGCTACAGGCAAAATTAGGGGTTGCTACCAGCTCCTGTGCATAGGGAGCTGCAGGATTTGATTGTCAAGAAGTAACAAGGGGTGTTATTCTTTCTGTTGGCAGAGCTCACACAGGAGGTTGGCTGCCCAGGCATGCGGTTTGTTTGTTGAAGTGGAGGGAGTAATGTTTGAACGGCGGCTTGAAGCTGTCCTCACCTTGATTGAAAAAGAAATCAACCCAATTAAATTTGAAGGCGTAAGTAATTTTTCCCATGTGTGAGGTTTGGGGAAGGAGAATTAAGGAAATGGAAAAGAGAAGTGTGGGAGAGATTAACTTTTGCACCTACTGTTTGGGACAGAGGAAAGACATGAAACACGCATGTTTATTCTGAAGGGGACCTCACTGACCTAGAACCATATTTTTTGTCTGTAAATCCAAATTTAATGTCACGTCACAGGACAAGAGGCAAAGGAACTTTGCAAAGCGACCTGGCCTGCAGCCATACTGTGTAACCAGCAGATATATTGCTCCTTCCCCAACCTCTATCAAGATCTCTGTGGGCAGAAGGGGTTCCTGAGACAGCCCTTGGGTCTCAGGCTTTTGTTTTTTGCCTGTATGACTTGGTGGGTTGACAGCATGTAGCAGTATGTATGTCAAGGTAGTTTTCCCTGCTTCTGGTCTTTCTTGTGGTGGCAGGAGAGAAGGGACTTCTGTTTTTTGCTTAAAGTGGAATTATAAAAACCACCATCAGAAAGAATGGCAAGGTGCACAGGTAGCACTGGTACGGGTTAGAACCGGATTAGTTGGAAAACAGCCTGATGATCACACCGACAACATCCTTTTAACCGGGAAATGTGTCTGCTAGCCGTATAGATTTGTGTAAGCGTGGAAGGTCAGGAGTGCATCGCTTGTGACTGTCTGCTTTGTTTAGTGTTATCTATGCCTTTAACTTTCAAAGGAGTTCCCTTCCTGCACTTCAGACCACAGTTTTGTTTTTATGGAATTTTTTTTTTTCCCAAAGTGCACATGATTAACTTGGAATAACAAGGCTGCCTTAGATTATCACATGCTTGGCATGTGATAATCCCAAAGGGATCCCAGTCACTGCACCTGGGAAGCAGCCACATATGTTACTAATGTGCAAGGGCAACATGCAGAACAAGAGGGAAGAGCCTCAGGTTATGTAAATTGGCAAGAGATGAAAATAGAATACCTGCAGTGAGGAGAAATTCAGTGTAACCACCCCCAGTGCTGCAACGTGTAGGTGAAGAACTGACGAGTTATATCTAGCCAGCTGGTGATTGCAGGCAGGGTGAGGACCTGAAGGCAGCTTACTAAAACACAATGCACGTAGTGTTGTCATAACGGTGTGGGGCTTCCCAGGTGACACAGGCAAATCTGAGTTCAGCTTGGCTCTGATGATGAGAATCAAATGTGCACAAATACATGTATAGACAGAAATGATAGACATTGTGTGTGTAACTTGCTTGCATTTAGAAACCTAAGAGTTTGTTACAGTAATGTCTGTATAAAAAACAAGAATGATTGTAGTAATAATCTCTCCTGCAGAGGATCAGGCTCCAGAGGAAGTGCTTTAGTGGAGCTGCTTCTCTTCTGTTTATTTTGGGAGTTGGGTACAAGTCAGTCTCCTGTTCCTTTGCAGGGTTGGTCTGAAATTTATAAAGTAAATAAGCACTGTCTTCAGGTTCTCATAAGCATCTTTCTTGACTTACTGATTTTATTAGATAACTGAAGAGGAGGAGGAAAAGGCTGCAGATAGGCTGCTATTCAGCTTTCTTGTGCTGGTAACAAAGCTAATCACAGAGTGCAACTTGATTCAGCTAACCAAGAACAGGGACATTGTGAGCAGTATCTGGGGTAAGCGTCAAGAATTATTACGGCTGTGTTACAAGGAAGGTTCTTTGTGTGCCGTGTGGTTTTTCACATTCTAATATAAACAACTGAACCTTGTCGTACAAGGTTTGCTGCAGAATGCTAATACATGGGAGTTACTGGGCAGTGAAAGAGATGATGTTAATGGAAAAGATTACATCGTTGATGAAAACAACACGCCCTCTGTCTCCAGTTGCTGGGAAGTATTTTCTATTATCCAAGAGCAAATAGTGGCAAACTATTGCATGTTTGACCATAATTACATCCTCTTGGATGAAAACATTCAGTTCTTCTGGGAACATGAGGTTTTCTTGATGAGATCATACATACCAACCAGCAAGCAATGACAACGTGGTAATAGTGCTGTAAATACTGCGTGTCTGCTGGGATGTTTGAGGCCTGGAGGTTATTTGATTCAAGCAATTTCCCTATGAGATTGTACAATGTCAGGCTGGCTTATTGTTTTTTTGTTCTCTTGGTGATAGTTGCTTCATTTGCTGCTATCAGAAGGCCTGGGTCTGGCTGGTTAATGTCTTTGAAGAGTTCAGCCTGCCAGGTGCCCTTAGTGAGATACGAGATAACCCTTATAAATCCTGGACTGCTTAGTGATGTGCAGCTCGGACAGAGGCAAGACAAGAGGGCAACTCCACCCCTTCTCTGAAGCATCCTCAGCCTCCATCCAGGGGTCCAATCTGACCATCTGCAGCAGGGCCAGCTCACCCAAGTCTCACAGCAGCCAGTCCCCAGACATTGTGGGCAGATGAGCTGTGGCACTGAGTCCTTGAGGGGATCGTAGTTGTTGCAGAAACATGACTTGGGAGCCAGGATCAGCGCAAGTGTCTTTTTGTGCCATGCCCACTTTTCCTGCCCAGTTGCCATCACTTCCCAGCAATGGCCCCCATCTGGAAGTGCTGTGGATGCAGCCAAGAACACCTGGGCACTGTGGGGACATTTGGCTACCTGTAGCTTTTTGCCACGCTCTGCTTTGGCTGCATAGAGTTGCTAGGAAGTCTTTGATTACGTTCCGAGCAGATGAGCACAGTTCATTTCCTTCACCTTTGTATTGTAGCGTGTGCTGTGGTAATTCTTGGAGGGACCTGGTGGTGGTTCTGCTCTCAGAGGACCAGCTCCTGTGCTGAAAGAGGTTTTCTTTCCCCCAGGTCATGTCCAGTCTCACCTGTGGTATCCTCACAGCTGGGTCTGGCTGACAGCTACTGAGATCTTTGGCTTGTTGTTTGCATCTTACAAGCCAGAAGATCTTGTCAATAAGTGGAGGGAAAGAAAGGCAGGGAAGAGGAAAAAGGCATCAGCAGAGTTGCCTGCATCCACAGTCTTCCTGACTGCTGAACTGGACAAAAAGGTAATGACATCTGTACTACTCCTTCCCCTCTGCCTGTTCCCTGGCTGGGACATAAAAAGAGTGTTATAGTTTGGTATGCGCATTTCTCTTTTAGTTGCTTGTCTGCTGCCTAATCCTGATCACACAAAGCATTTGAGGAGGTGTCTCTGCTGCTGGGAGCGGACTTCTCTGGGGTCTTATTCTCAGCAGCACAATGATTCCCCTCTAGGCTGCAAGATGCAGGCAGAAGTTGTGCTGAGACAATCCCTTGGCCACCCCTGGGAACTGCCTTTGGTGACTGCAAAACACTGCTTTGAGCTTCTGCTACTGGCTCCCTTTCATGGAATAATTCCCTTTTCCTTTTTTCCTCTCCCCAGATGAAGGAACTCGTGTTTGCATTCTGCCATCAGCTGCAGTCCAAGTTCCTGGACCTGTCTCTGGGAGAGCAGGTAAGAGCAGGAGCAGGTCTGGGGCTGCAGGCGGGCACAGGGCAGGCCCTGGCCTGTGAGGGAGCGTTACGTCCTAGCCAGGACAGCAGCGCTGCTGGCTGGTGGTGGCTCAGGGCAAATATCCAGTGCAGGGCCAGCTGCTCTGTGCTGAGGGCGTCCGAGCAGGTGCGTGTCTTGGAGGGGCCCAGAAAAGCCCCCCTTCTGGTGTCAGCCTGCTGGACGGGCTGAGGGGTGGCAGGGACAGAAAGGGGAGGCACCGTGCAGGGCAGGACTGGGTTCTGGAGCAGGCTGGGCAGCCGGATCCTGGAGCGGGCATCCAGATCACTGGTGCTGGTTCCCCTTGGCCGTTTGCTGGGAGTGTTTAGTCTAGCTTTATGCTGTTGCTGGAAGGTCTGACTCCACTGTGAACCTGGTCAGAGATTTCCCTGTGGAGAGCCAGGGGCTGCTAGAGGTGGGAAAGACAAAAAGGAGCAGCCCTGCCTCAGGGGGTGCTGGAGCCCAAAAGGCAGAGTAGCTCATGGGGTAAAACTCTCCCAGACTGCAGGAGGATATTGAGGGGGGCCTTCCTGTTGGGAGCAAGGTGCAGGGGGTGAACCCATTACAGCCTCCTGGTTTGGCCAGTTCCTCTTCCAGATCTAGCCTTCACTTTTACATACCCTGGGCACTGCTGGTGCTGACACTGGGGGATCCCACAGTGACTGACTACTCTGTTTTTACACTTCAGGTTATAAAGAATTTGCTTTTTGTGGCAAAAGTTGTTTACTTGCTAGCCCCTGCCTCAGAAGAAGGTAAAGAGGCTGAAGGAGAACTGGGCTGTGAAGTGGAAGAGCAGGAGGCCTCAGAAGATGAGGAAAAGACAGACATTTCTGCTCAAGGAGAGGGAGAAAGAGAGGACACAGAAGAGAAAGGCCAGCCAGCCACATTGCTATGGTTAATGAAGAAGCTGTCTCTCATGGCAAAGCGAGAAGCAGCATATTCCCCTAAGGTCCCTTTAAAGGTAAGAACGGGGTTAGACCAACTGCTTTTGATGTGGTAGGCACTTGCACAGGAGAGCGTGGCTCTGGCTCTTTGCTTCCAGGGGACCAGCTATAGAGGGTGGTGAGACTGTTGCTGAAGTGAGTGGATTAGTAGGTGCCAAAGAAACAACAAGCATTTCAGTTTGGGATTCTCAGGAAAGGCTTGTGTCAGTCTGCTGCTCCTTGCTGTTGCTTCCAGCCCTCGTGTGGGGCGGTGGAAGGGTGGGAAGGCCGAAGTCACCAAGCTGATGGGGACAGAGCACTGCCTTTGAAAGCCCAACAGTGCTAGGTTTATGCAGGCAGGGGAATGGCAGCGTGAAGTTACTTGCTAGGAGAAGGGGAGGGTGTGGGAGAGCATCGGGCAAAGCACTGCGGTTCCCCATGGTGCAGAGTTAGAGAGGTTGAGCTTTCACGTCGTCAGCTGCCTCGGTACAGGACAGTGAGAATAAGCCTGTTCAAAGTGTTAACAGCTGCCAACCCAGTGAAGTCACAGCCTACGTGTTACAGGTCCCGTGGGGTTGTGTCTCATCTAAAGGCTGCACTTGGCTGCAGTACGACCCTGTAACAGCAGTGAGTTTCTGACTAGGGTGTCTGAAACAGTGTCTTGCACGTTGAACAGCGATTCTTGCAGCAGTTCAGTTAGGCAGTTCCCTTCCAACCTTCCTTCATGTCCCGCGCACTCATTTTCAGAGAAGCTGCATCTTTAAGTTCCTGGGAGCAATCTCGGTGGATCTGGGGAAAGACAGGATCAAGCCGTACCTTCCAACAGTTCTCACCCCTCTGTACCGGGAGCTGAACAGCACCTATGCAGAGCAAGGTAAGTGATACCCCTCACAGAGACTAGCGAAGAGGTAAGTCCGTCAGAGCTGGGCCTCAGCACAAACACTCCTGTCATTCCTTTTGTCTGTTGAGGCATAGATGCCATAATTAGTGAATTTCACCTACGTGCATTCTAACCAAAATACCAGGAAAGGAGGAGAGTGTTTGACAGCTGGAACAAAAAATCTGCATGTTGACAAAGAAAAAAGACTGGACTAAAGTTAGGCAGGCTCCTACATGCAAGTGGGTAAAGCTTGAGCATGTGATGTAGTGGAAGAAGCGTCATCATCCAGGGTGGACTCATGGTGGCAAGACTCATGGAGTCCCCACTGAGGAGAGGAACAGTGTGGGGGTTAAGGAAGCCAGAACAAGACTGTTGCTAAGCGCCGTTCTTTTCGAATTGCCATGTTGGATCTGCCGGGAGGCTTAGGGGCACAAAGATCCATGCCCTGTAGTGAAAAGCGTGTCTCAGTTTTAATGTAAAACAGGGTATGTCTCACGGCAGCTTGTGTTACTGTAGAGCACGGGACTGTACAAGTTGGAATCGCCAGTTTGGTGGTTGCTTGATGTTTTCCCCAAGCTCCCCCTTTTGAAATAGAGAAAAATGACCTTCAGCGTGTGCCATGTGTGCACAGCGACCGAAAGAACATCTTTGCAGGCAGGGGCGGAGAGCTGACCGCTACGGGAATTTAGCACGCGGTGTGTGCAGGCAGGCGTCCGCCTATCAAACTGCGCACAGAACTTCTCCCCGCCTCCTGAGTGAGTCAGGGTCGCGCTCTCCTGCTAGATACTACCTGAGGAACACCACTTGTTTCTCCCTGGAGATCTGTGTTTGTGTAAAAGATCTTAAGAAATCACGCCTGGTGAGGGAAAGGTGAACCAACTTCCCGTTCAACACAGGAGACTCGTGGCTTAAGGACAAGGCACTGGTGTTCAGATAGTTCATGAAAATGGGTTAAGCAAGATCCAATGTCAGGAAAAGAACAGACAAAAAACCAATCGCATTACTCTAAATCTGTGGTTTGTATACACCATGAAAATTCAGTGTGCAGCACTGGGTCCCCACATCTCGGAAAGGATACAAAAGAACTGAAAAAACCTGGAGGAGGGCAGTTACAATGTCCTAGGTAAGGAACAGCTGCTTTGGCTACCTTTTTTTTTTTTTTT
>VZTL01063882.1:13883-32733 GCA_013400535.1 Scopus umbretta
CCCCCCCCCAATCTTTTTTTTCAGCAATTATAGTTAATACATTGTAACTAACTAGCAATCCTAGCCATTAAGCCAGCCCTTACTGTGGGTACTGGACGGAGAAGCTGGCTGCTAAGGCTGGAATCCTCTGTATTTCCAACAAAGCCCATTCCGAAAGAGCCCTAGTGGCTAGATACAGCAAGCCACTTTTAATAACCTCTGGGGTGCCATTATCCTTCTGAAGGAAAAAAAACCCTTTTGCTTCTCAGAAGCATTATTTTTTGTTTGCCTGTGTGAAATGCCACTTATGGTCCTCTGGGAAGGCTGGTGAAGAACCAGCAGATTTCAGAAGCGCCTTTGCTCTGGTCTCTACAATATAGTGGGCAAGACCAATCAGTACAGTCGTCCTTCAGTAAAGAAAGAGGAATCCTTACGGGGCTCTTGGCTTTCATTCCACATGCTGAAACGATTAAGCAAGTTAATTTGGTTTTATTAGATCCAACGCTGAAGAACCTTTCCCAAGAAATCATAGAACTGCTCAAGAAGTTAGTTGGACTGGAGGCTTTCTCGCTTGCCTTTTCTTCTGTGCAGAAACAGGCCAATCGGAAAAGAGCAATGAGGAAAAAGCAGAGGGCTTTGCAGGTAAGATTCTGCTTTCTATTCTGGGAAAAAGAAATAAGGTTTCTCTAAAGGCTGGAGAGCTGAAGGTGAGTTTGAGGAAGAACTTCATCCTGAATTGGGACCGTTTAGTTGTTTCCATTCTGAAACTTCACAAGGAACTGTTTAAGATCAGCCTCTTGGGCAGGTTCTGGCTGACAGTGATGGTGTGCTTTCCCGCGTTCCTGAAAAGCAGTGGTAAACCTGTGCGGAGCAGCCAGAATACCCTCGGTTTTGAGGAGCCTAAGGAAACCCGGGCGTTGTCTTACTAGGCACCAGTTTCTTAGGAAGTACCTGATCTTTACAGGACAGTTGTAACTAAAAGAAAAAATGTGTTGTTTTTCACTAGACCGTAGCAAACCCTGACATTGCTGCAAGGAAGAAGCTGAAGAGGCATAAGAATAAAGCGGAAACTAGGAAGAGAAAAATAGAATTCCTGCGCCCTACCTACAAGGCCAAGAGACCTCGAAGTCATGCACTGAAAGATTTAGCAATGGTGGAATGAAACAGCTTTTCCTCCCTGGAGGATTAATTTATAAAAAATAATTTCAATCTAAAGAACTAATTACTGGGTGGTTTGGTTTTTTTAAAAAAAAAGTAGTAGTAACATATTTTAATTGTATTTATTTGTATTTTTTCATGTCCTCTTTTCCATCTAGGATCTTAAATAAAAGCTTTTCCATTTTTTTCCAAACCTGTATATTTACCAGAACATGTACAGTCGAATGGACAACCGCTATGATTTTTTGATATTAAATTTTACTTCATTTTTAAAAGATGGGTTACGTGATGACTGCGGTCATGCCTGTGAACATCCTAGCTCCTGGAGAGAAAACAGTCTGCCTCCAAACTTTGATTGTCTTTCAGTTTCTGCAGCTATACTGAGCAACGCAACTGTCATTTCTGGCTAAGCTGAGAGTATGGGAATAACAGCTCACGAAGGTGGAAGTTAAATTCAAATTACAGCCCAGGCCCATCAGGGCAGTAGGGGGCTATTAAAGACACTTATTTTCCTTTCAGAAAACCAACACTACGCTAGCAGCCAGAGGCCCGGTATTTCTCTCTGTTGCTGTATTTTCTTGGAACAGCGCATCGACACTGAAGGATTCTGAAGTGTAACATCAGCTTAAGGAAACCTCTTCAAATGTTCAGCTGTGTGGCTTTTAGAATTGGCAGCAGCTGGACTTGTTTCTTGCTCTAGCAAGCAACACACCTATGAGTACAGCTGACAGTTCCAGATTTTATTAGTGTTTTAATTACACGAATATAGTAGCCACTCAAATGTAAAACCACCAAAGGGGGGGGGGGATGACAAAAAAAAAACCCTTTCCCACCCAGTAAGACTTCCATACAAATCAACATAAGTACATCCTTTAAACAGAAAGAAAGAAATGGAATATCGTAATGTACACAGACAGTCACTTGGTTCAGTTTTACAGTTCAAGAGAGGCATCCACACTACAGGAGTCAAACTCAAGTTTGTCCTATTTACAAGCATTTGTGGCCTGACAATACTTGACTGCAGAAAGAGGGATGGTGGATAGAGCTGAAATGTCTCTGCAGTTGTCAGCTTTGTATCACTGCCTGCTCTTCAAGGCCTCCACCAACCTAGGGAAAAGGTTAAGTCAGTTTACCGAAAAGTCATTTTAATTATGTTGAAATACTTTCAGGAGAAAGCTACTCTTTCTTCTAATGTGGACTCTTGTCTTTTATGTCAGACAGACTTTCCACAAATCTAGTTTTCAAAGAAAATTAAAAAAAAAAACCAACACAGTAAAAGGTATTTTTCTAATGAAGCTAGCATAATTCGACTGTTACTCACCACTCCATTGCTTCATCAAGCCCCGTGCCTTTAGTGGCAGAGGTTTTGAATATCTGCCATTTTCGGTCCTTCAAAGCTGGTAAGCCAAGTGCGTTTGCCATTTCTGTGGGAGTCATGGCCTGTTCCATGTCCTGCTTATTTGCAAACACCACCAAAATGGCTTTCTTCAACTCTTCTTCCTAAAAAAAGGGGGAATCATGCAAGCTGTTGCAGAGACTTTTACTGAATTTATTTAAGGCAGAGAAAAACCCATAGAACGAAAAGAAACTTCAGCAGCTGTCACAATGACTTTCAGTTTGCTGATTTTTGTTCTTTAGAAAATTCTTCAGTGAAAGAATCGTATTTACGTTCCGTTCCAGCATGACAGCACATAGAGGCAATTTCAAAACACGGCTGGTTATGCCTGTTACATTATGAAACTGGTAGTTTCATAAACTAAAAGCTGGTAGTTGGAGTTAACAAGGCATATCGGAGCTTGCAGGAATTTTGGGGGGGGGGCGGAAGTGAAGTTTTGCTCAGCCCATCTTCTTACTCACATTACCCTGTTCTACATATGTTCTTCACCTTCAAAACATTATAGGATACTAATTACTGTTAATCCTTCAGGGTCTGATTTTGTTACCACTAAAGTACTGAGCAGCTGTCCCTGCAGGGAGAGAAATTTTTGTATGATCGAAATGCTACACCTGACTGACTCGCTGCCCAGCCAGTGCTGCACAAACCTGTGAATTATCTGCAGCGCTTTTCTTTGGTGCTTTTCAGTGTTGCACGGGCCTGTTCTGAGGGCTGAAGTTTCACAAGTGAAGTCAAGCTTCACTTGATTCACAGAATCAAATTTCTCCGTCATTTGCTCCAAGAAGGTTTTAATTTCTCAATTTCTGTTCCACTGCTAAAAATTGTCATCCTTGTTTTCTTACCTCTAACATAGCAACAAGCTCTGACTTTGAAGTGCCAATTCTGTCTCGATCACAGCTGTCCACTACATAAATGACTGCATCTGTATTTGAATAGTAACACCGCCAATACGGCCTGCAGAAGAAAGATAAGTTCCAGTCATATCACTTGCACTTTTAGCAGAGCTTTTTAGCCAGATAATGAAAACCAGATTACCCAGAGGAAGTAAAAACTGTCTCTGGGGTGAAAGGCCCCAGGAAGCGAGTAGAAGGTATCTTCATGAGGCTACAAAAAGGAACAGAGAGTACAAATACTCTCAGTAGCAGCGGGGGGGGGAGCAGCTTGAAAACAGGGAAAGGACAGACGTACTGGGGACAGATTTATTTGGGAATCAGCCTGCAGGACATCAGCTCCATAACTGAGGGACAGGGAAGCACAGAAAGTTTAAACACGCAAGCTTCTACCGTAGATAGTCAGTATGGTCCTTCAAAGAAGGATAAACAGAAACCTTAAATGACCAATTCATACAGGCAAGTAATTAACAAGGATCAAAACAAACTACCTTCTTCAGAATGATCTTACTGAAACTAAAAAGAGAAGGAACCTGCACCTTACTAACTAGCATTCAAAAAGGAATCACGAAAAGATCATACCGGGGTACCGAAGAGAGCACTACGATTATGCATATAATGACTTGTTACAAGACTTGTAAAGCTTGCTAAAAAAAAAAATAAAAAATTACCGTCTATACCTAAATTCAGCTTCCTAGCTTTGCATTCTTAAGAATATTTATCTTTTTGTGTTTACATCACTCACTTCCCTCTCTCAGAATGCTACACAATTGCCTACTACACAACTAAACTTGTTTTTCAAAGCAAAACTGTATATGAGTGAAAACATTTTTCTTTCCATTCTGTACTCAGAACAGGTTTTACTAACTGAATTCTGTCAGATGAAAGTGCTCTCCTGACGATGGGCTGTTTTTAATACTTCACCAATTTTCAGAAGTGCCAGCTATGAGAATTCCCAGAACTTAGCACTTTTTAGAGAAATTTAATTATAGCTTTTGATTTTAAGAGATCTATTACCTTATGCTTGTCTGTCCTCCCAAGTCCCAAACTTGAAATTTCAGATTCTTGTATGTCACTGTCTCAACATTGAAGCCAATGGCTGAAACAAAGTTAAACAATTTCACTATTGGTGATTTTTCTTTATTCTTCTGAAGAACGTTACAGCACTTAGGTTTAAAGTTTTCAGGCCTGAAAATTCTCAGTAGCTACATAATGAAGTTTGTGCCCTTTGCAAAGTTACCCCAACATTTATCGCTCAAAATAGTGCGGTATTTTTTTTCTTTGAACAATAAAAAACCACATTGTAAACATATTGTAGAGATTTGTAACAAAGGCTAAGGCTGTTAAAAATGAACAGAAGCGTGCCTGGAATCACCAAAAGAAACCGAGCAAGGGTTAAAGGAACGGCCAGTTTTGATAACCGGTTACACAACTGACAGCAATAAAATGCTAAGGAATGTGTCCTTTGTGTCAAGAGCAGATCTGCGCTCTCATAAGACCACAGCAGAACCAACTTCTCGGCAGCAGACTTGACACTGTGGTATCTGGAAGATGGCAATACGATTACAGCGTATCACATGTGTCATTCCTCTTCCTGCCAGCCCAGAGAAACACAACACCGGGAAGTGAACGATGGATGCAGACTGCCTAAAATTTATGGAGGCTGAAATAAGGAAAACCCTAGGGCAAAAGGATTACGGCATAGTAAACTGCTGGCTTCTAAAAGGTAAAAAAGACCTGACCAAAGTCAGTTTATCACGGCCATTCAGGAGGAACCCAAGAGACATGACAGGGACTCAAAAGCCAAGCAACCCTTGTCCTTCACGTTGCACAGAGTGATCCTAGCCAGACCGCTTCGGCACAGACAGCTGGGTGTCTGTAACTGGTGGGTATGGCTGCGTGAGTGCTACGACAACTGGTGAAATCGGTTACTTTTTTTTTAAAGAAGCATCATCTCCCTCCATGAGATCTCACACTGAGTTTTGTTACGCTTTCTACATAATGTAAAGCTAAACCATCTGATTTCTTCTCCTCTGTGTTAAACAGAAGTGTTTATATAACAAACTGAACACCCTTGTCAAAAAAAAAAAAAATTAAATACAGGTACGATTCACTGACACCATCCTATGTAAAATTTTTTTTTGCACAGTAATAACGATCTCTAGAATTTGCATTATAGCTATATTTAGAGACAAAAGACTTAAACAGTCAACAGTTACTACTTCCTGAACATTTACCTGTCAAGAAAAGCCTGTCAAAATCATGGTAACAATCTTAAGGTCAAATACTTTTTGCCTTCAGCAGGGCAGCATAAGAGACTCCTTTAGATAGTACTTCTATAGCACACGGTAATACCGTTATGGAAGGAAGTTCTTACATCCAACAGCGCAAGGCTCCCACAAGGTAAGGTCCTTTTGTTTACGAAGGAAGCCTCTAGCGAGTTCAGCCGACAAAGCTTACGTGTTAGAGGTGCAGGCGTATTGGCTGTTCTCACTAAGGGACTGAAGCACTTACTGGGAATGGTGGTAACAACTTCTCCAACTTGTAACCTGTAGAGAATGGTTGTTTTTCCTGCTCCGTCCAGTCCCAGGATGAGAATCCTCATCTCTCGAGTTCCAAACAAACTGGAAAAGATGGTGGAGAAAAAGCCCCCTACAAAAACCAGAACAGAAAGATGTTTCAATGTCAGCTAGCAATAATTTGGAGGATATGGAAAGGCAGACAGATCGACCTCATTTCTTACTGAGCAACAATACGTCTCCTTTCTCCCGCAAAAACAGAGAAGTTCAGGTTGTCGCCCAGATACTTGCGAGCTGAACCACGTTATATTTTCCTGGTTTTATGCTGCTATTTTATGGTAGCTCAATCCAGCAAAATCACACTGCAGCAGCATCAAGCTTCCTCATTGTGGTTAGGATTTTTTTTTTCCTTTTCTCTCATTTGCCAAAATCTGAGCCAACTTCTGTTTTGTTTGTATCGGACTCTTATCTTTTCAATGCAAGAGACTATACAAGGACATGTTGAAGCCTGAAAGAATTCTTTCTGATATTTATGGTCTCCCACAGGACCAGCCACTTCTTTTTTCTTAAAATGAAGTATAAATCAGTAGGTACGTGTTAAATCACCATCCATTACAAACTACGAATCTGCACTAAATTAAGTACGCTAATGATGCAGAGAAGTCTAGGAGCTGATTTTAAATACCTTTTTTTTTTTTTTTCCCTCAAAACAGGCTTTCCCCAACATCTAATTTATTCTTTAAATGTGTGTAAGAGTACCTGTGGCCAGACTAAGACCTGGTTTGTGCCTATTAGATGTTTAACTGCAGAAAGAATACTAATGTTCTAAGCCAGTAACAACGACATTTTTTCCAGTAATATTCACAACAAATATATCTAATGCTAAAGAATAATTTTGTAAATCCACCTAAACCCTGTAAAAGGTAATGACACACCAGGCAAGCTAGAAACACATTTGAGAAATACGGCAGAGACGAGACAAATTAGAGGAGATTTGCAACCAAAATCTTACTGAAAGAGGTTTTGATAAGAACTATTCCCTGTGTTTGCCCCTCTAGGCAGCTGTGATGCCTTTCCAGGGAAAGGAGGGAACAATGAACTTTGCTTTTTCTCAGCCCATCCCATCACAGAAGCCATGCCCACCTGGAAAAGCAAGAGCAGGTATAAGGGGCCATCTGTGGCCAGTTTGCACAGTGCTGCTCAAGGCACTGTTTGCTGGGGGACAGGCAGATAACCGTAACAGAACTGAGCTGCCAAAGGTCTTGGAACAAAATCATTTCAAGCAGAAGGCTACCGTGTGATGCGTGGAGGCCCAAGAGATGGTGACTCGGCCGGTAACTTTGTTTACTGCCAGGCACCTCTTGTTCCCTCTTTTTATGTTCTCACGTGCTCTTCCCACACGGAAACACTGCCCAAATACCATCGGCATTCGGACAGATTTATGCCAGTCACTTAGCCCCGAGATTCAGGGCCCCTCACCGCCCCCTCTACTTACTATTCGACGAAACCTCTTCCCGCAATTAATTCCTCATTAGCGGCCCATGACGTACCCGAACCGGGGTTTAATTTAGACACGCCTCAGGAGCACGAAAGCGTTACGGCTCTTTGCCCAAGCGCCCACCCGCGCTGTGCTGCCGGCACGGCTCTCCTGCGCGCAGGGAGCAACGAACCGCGGGGACCGGCCGCCTTGNGCGCCCCTCAGCGCAGGGCCCGGTCTGCCGGCCGAGGCGCCTCGGGAGCCGGGGCCTCCAGCCCCTGCGCGCCGTCAGCCGCTGGACGGCTGCGGGACGGTCGGAGGGTAAAGGCCCGGTAAAAGCGTTGCCGAAGCTCCACGGAACGATCGCCCGCTGACCAGGGGGGGCGTTTTCTAAAATGGAGCGAACTCCTCGGAGCCGGCGGAAGTCCAAAGTTATATTCTTGTATTTAATGAGAAACTCCGTGCGTTATTTCCTGGGTGTTTGGTTTGTTGGGTTGTTTTTTTTTTCACCAAGACAGTGGAGAAATGAGAAACAACCCCACTGAGAATCATCAAAGGCCCAGTGTGTAAGCCACGAGTGAATACTCAGCAGCTGCTCCTATGGAATAGCTAACAACCATCACCTGAGAGCAGGGCTATCATCATCCCTCCATGAAAGATAATGTAATTAGTTTGTATAAAATCATTAAAAAAGTGAAATGCTAAATAGTGAACACTCCGGGGAGACAGNCACCCCAGGAGGACGACGCCGGCGCTAGGAACCCGACGGCCGGCCGGGCCCGCTCCGGCCGGGCCCCGCTCGCTGTGCCTTGCTCAGGCTGAAGGCAGGTGGGCAGCGACCGCTCCCCCCCTCCCCCCCCGCATCCCGCCTCGTTCAACACCGAGCCGNCGAACTCCTCGGAGCCGGCGGAAGTCCAAAGTTATATTCTTGTATTTAATGAGAAACTCCGTGCGTTATTTCCTGGGTGTTTGGTTTGTTGGGTTGTTTTTTTTTTCACCAAGACAGTGGAGAAATGAGAAACAACCCCACTGAGAATCATCAAAGGCCCAGTGTGTAAGCCACGAGTGAATACTCAGCAGCTGCTCCTATGGAATAGCTAACAACCATCACCTGAGAGCAGGGCTATCATCATCCCTCCATGAAAGATAATGTAATTAGTTTGTATAAAATCATTAAAAAAGTGAAATGCTAAATAGTGAACACTCGGGGGAGACAGGATTTACAAGGGACACGGAGAACAGACAGTGTAATAAGAGAGAAACCCAACAGGTCTCGTGTCAATAATCAGTGGTTACACTATTTTTTTTTTAAATAAGAGACAAGGAGCTATGAATCTCTCTTATGAGAACAATCTGTAAGTACAGAACCAATCTATTACTGAACCATGTTGGCTTCCTCTTCGTGCATTTTATTCTGTCTGTATACCCCTGTTCCAGCAAGACCAGCTCAAAATTTTACTCCCCCAAGCCCTAAGAACCAAAACTTGAGGCAGTCACCTTCCATTGACTTGCCCCATATTTCCCCCCCCACCCTTATCTAGACTTGTCCAAAGAGAAGCAGCTTGTACTTCTGTCAGCTGGAAAAAGGCAGGTCAGGAGGGATCAGAAACAAACAGTTCACGGTGCAAACTGATCACCTTTCAGACAGAATCCACACCAAGGCGTGATTACACTGCCTGCAAGTGCTGGGACTCGAAACCCATGTTTTCATTCCACCTGTGTATGAAGCATAAACAGACACAGACCTTTCAGTTTTCTCCGAAAGCATCCAGAAATGTAATATCACAGTTGCAGAACTTTTGTTTCCTTTATGTCCTCCCTTTGAATTCTTTCTTGCTTGAAGTTTTACATTAATCGTAACTCAGTTAAAAACAATCCTTTATTTTTCCTGTCAAGCTGGGAGCAGTAGGAAAGAATACACAAAACTGATCCATAGGGATAAGAAAAAAAAGTAACAAAATATTTTTGACATTATTTAGAAAACGTATGATCTATAAAATCTGATTATCCAGAAGGCCTGCCCTAGTACATTGCTTCAAGGGGCAAGCAACATGTGTCAGAGTCTTTTAGGTCCTTGATATCCTTAGGAGACCACGGATGCGTCTAACAAGAGCTTGAATAAAGGTGTATCGTGACCGAACCTTCGAATATAACCCTTCGATGTCCAGAAGCTTCTTCTGCAGAGATTCACCAAAGCTGTTTGTGGCTTCAATCTGAAGCTGAGAAACAGATTTGTTGCAGTAGTCAATAGAAAATCTCTTTCTGGAATGTCAGCTTATCCATCATCAATTACCTGCCAACCCTTTCGCTATGATTTATGCTCTAAACCACTCTCAAAAGTATGGTTTTCTTCCTGATTTCCCTAATAAGTAGGAAATCTTGCATTCTTTCCTTACATTTTTTCTCTCTAAATTATATAACCAACAGCCTTTCTACAGAGGTTTTTGGGCGACTCAGAGCATTTACAGATTATTCAAATATTACCACCTTACATCCTCTCCAAATTTTAGGAATTAAACAGTCTTCTATAATTCAGCTTCTTCAGTTATAGTCATACAAACACTTCCCAATTAAAATTTTCCTAGTCCTTAAAGGACTATTTAGAAGTTAGAGTCCATGTGCATAGACAAGATTTTTTCATTAATGCATATGTAAACACATATATACAAATACGTATATAAACAATCCCTGAAAAAAATAATTACACTCTAAGTATTTTAGGAACATGTTACTCTGTATTTTACTTTTGAACAAATGAAATAAGAGACAGATGCCTCACCACAAAAAACACATACAACTGTTCTTACAAGCCCAGATCTTATAAAGATCTGCACAGGTTTTTTTCTGCACGGTAGAAGTGTCTGTGGGGTTTATTAAGAAAAATGATCTTTTTTTCTGCCACCCCTGCATCAAATTAACAGAAACTATTAAATCACGTTACATCAGCAGAAATCACTTCTTTGCTAGCATTCACATTTTATAGTCTCCCCACTTTCTGTTACCCTATTCAATCTCATTTCTCTACAGCCTAGCTACAGCTGACCTGTAGTAAACAGTACAGGACCACAGAAAACTGGAATCCTGCCCTCATATTGCAAGTCTTTCAAGGATCTGATGTTTTCAGAAAGCTAATAATTATTTTATAATACGGTGTGTATTTTTTGAGGAATGGTTTATAAGAGGAAAAAGAATGATTAATTTTGTTTTTGTAAGTCTAGCTCATTTTTCATTTAACTTTCTATATTAAGACTTGAAAATAGGTGCGCAGCACCACAACTGCTACCTGCTTCATCATACTTTCCAAAAAAATTTTGCAACATTTCATTAATCCTAAATTAAGTTCTATCCTGTTGCTGTTACCACAGGTTGTTTAGAGGTGGGAAAGCTACAGTCAGACTGCTCTCAATAGCTGTATGGTAATCAAGCGCGTTCTGTACTTTTCGGTAGAATGTCACATCTCACCTGTTCTATATCGTGTTGGCTCACTCGATTCAGTCCGCTACCGAAATCCAAGTTAGGCTCTGAACCAAAGGAATCTGGTGGTAGAAAATGAGACATTAAAATTATGTTGGCTGCTCCACGCTATCTTCTCCACATCGTTACAGAATCAGTTTAAAACGCAGTGTTGCAAATCGGTCAGTAAATTTGTCCATTAGAAATCACACTAATTTTTTTACTTAAATGATTTAGAGAAAAATACGTTAAGTAAGAGCCATAAATAATTTTGATCACACAGCATGGCACTTTAAGCAAAAAGCTCCTCCCCAGATTACTTTTCCCTACTTCCTTCCATTCCTAACTTCTACTTTTTTTTAAAAAAAAAAAAAAAAAATTCAACAAACTTAAAATCTTCCGGTGAATCAACGGTGCCTACAATTGTAAAAGTACTTATAAAGCCACCAATATTAATTTCAGTTCGTAACTTCTTCATCTTAGATTATTATATTGAAATATTTTCTTGTAAATTGTTTTGAATTGCTGATCCGATTATATTATTTGAACTTCACTTGGCTTGAACAACAGAAATAAAAAATATCATTAATTTTACTTTCCTGTGGAGGTTATGTGTAACAGACAAAACCCAAAAGTCTATGACTCCACAATATTTGTATTGTCAAATCTCCAGCAGAAAACCCAAAAGGTATGCCAAATCCAAACAAAATCTTTTTTATTAAATAACAAAATATTAATAGTAGCAAATCAGTTTTAAAGTTAACCATCAGAAGTTATTCAAAGGCACTTCGATGTTTGAGAAATTTTACCTTGCAGCCTTCCTTTCTTAAATGACATCCTGGAGGACAGCAGCGGGTCTTGGGAGTCAGTGGGCGTGCAATGCAGTAGATAGTGTTCCAGATGACGCCAGAGAATGAAGAGACATGTTTCTATAATATCTGTAGACACATTAAGTGAAGGAGTCTAATTTTGTTGTCTTTAGACTGTACGTTTACTGTATGGGCGGGCATTTGATGCATCTGAGGATGTTAGCTCAACCATCTGTCACCTCCTCCAGCAGGAGCTTCTCACCCCCACTGCTGTGGCCTGGTGGATCGCTGGCACTCTCCTTACCTGCTTCAGTGCAGCGCCGGCTAGGTTACTTCAATGACTGCTACTCACCCTGAAGAGGCTTTAAACCAACGCTCTGCACCGGAGCGGGGTACGAGGGCTCATCTGAGTTGTAACGATAGCTCAGTTGCAGAGACGGTGAATTAAAGCTGAGGTTGTAAAGGTGGGGATGGCAGTAACATCTTAAGTTACAACAGGTAAGCCTGCAAGAGCACGTCTTTCCCAAAGCAGGTTTTAGAGGAAAATTCTGATCCGCTGTAGACAGTTATTTTGTGCGTGACTAGTTATAGAAGTACTGGTGTTTATGAGACTAGGTTTACACACGGTTGACTAAGACTGGAAAGTCCAGTTGCTCTGAAAGGCACCTCAAAATTATTTTTCAAAACATTTCTTCCACCACACTTATGAGTGTGTGTTACGTCAATGTTCAGTGGGTCTGGACACCGAATTGAAGATTCCATTATAATGTTGCAGAAAGTCCTAGCAGGGTCTCCATGATGGGAATTACTAACTTGAAGATACTTAGATTCTGACGCTAGCAGAACAATACCCTCTTACTAATTGAATTTTCAGTATTTCAGATTTCCTTTTTGCAAAAAGTGCCGTTTCAAGTGGTCAGAAATCTACGTAAAAAGAACCTGTTCCTTTTCCCCTGCTTTTCTGGAGCATCACCTTGAGGGTCATTTCAATTTTAGAAGGATACAAGAACAGAGAGAAAGCAGCTTGGCTCGGTTGTTTATTAGCTTCACCAGGCGTCGCCTTGCCAAAACGTATTTTTGGGAAGTGGAGATTTTGTCAACCCCAGCTGGCATAACTGACTGGCACAGCTGTGATAAGAAGGAGGAAAACAAGAAGATTGTAGCAAATCACAGAGCACCAAAAGAAATAAGCAAATAAAATCACTTATCAATATCTAGAACTTCCTTGCCAGCTACTATTTTTTCAAAACTGTGCTCTCTATTTTGAATTCGCATAAGCTTGCTGACCAAAAAATGGTGAAATTAAATGCATCACCAAGCAACTATAATGAAAATCACAACTTCTACAACATTAAGCCAAATATTTTCGCTGAAGTTTTAGGTCACTCATTCTATGGACCACTTCATCAATGGTAGAAAGCAATATGCACAAGAACTGAACTATTTACTTACCTAAGATGCTTCGGAGTCTCTGTTAGAGCTATGCCTAAGTTACAAACAATACAGAGACTACAGAGTCAGCGCAACTCTTACCTCTTTTATTTCATCTGGTGGGAGTTGCTCCACATTTTGCAGTTTGTTAACACTCTGACGATGGCTATCGTAGTAACTGAAGAAATCACTAGTGCTCTGTTTCAGTAGGTAGACGATAATGCCTAAGCCAGGCAAGTGCCAGTATGGAACCACCGGTGCTTGTGTATCTAGAAAAGATGATGAACAAGTTATAATAAATTTAAAAAAAAAATTTAAGAGAACAAGGAATCAGTAAGGTATGCTTGCTGTCAATAAACTAGTAAGAAACATGAAAGCACTGGCAGCTTTATATTTTATATTTCCGTGTTCACAAGTAATACAAATAAAAGTCTAGGCAAAAAGTTCTGCGGCTGCAGTACTAGAAGGCAGTCAGCATAGTATAGTACCGAGTGTGACACGTGAAATGTAACTAGACCAGAAGACTTACTGTTTAAATATTTTAACCGTTCAGCTGCCTAATAGCACGCTGTAAACTCCTGACATGTGGCCTAATGAAGATTTCCAGCCAGCATCAAACACACCTTAATAAGGTCCTAGTTTCACATAATGTAATCCAGCACAGATGATGAAAACAGAAGTCCTCACCTTCCCCTGTCTTGTGCTGTTTATCTATATACATATTTTTCTACTGATACATGTGTTTCCGAGGCTGCCATGGAAAATGAATTAAAAAGGATTTTTGGTCACGTTTGTTTCAACTTGGATTAGTTTCTTGATTTGGCTTAGTGCAAGGCTGCACAGGTATGTGTTCCAGAATTAGAAAATGGGGAGCTACAGTACTGGCATAAAGTGACTTAAAGCGTATGTGAAACCACAGCCTCTGGTTCGTTATTTTCTACTAGCCCAAATGTCACACCATTCAGTCTCATAAAATAGCAAGCCAAAAGTCTCACCCTGACGAGGCCCATCTCGGTTGGTTGATTCTGACAGGCTAGGAGTAAACAGACAAACAGCGTGCTGAAAACTGGGGGCGCTTTGCAACATAAGGGATTCACAGTATTCCATCACGTTTGCACAGATCTGCCAAAGAAAACGACAGCATGTCAGTTTCAATATCTACAGGCATTGGAGCATTAAATTTTAAATGGATAAATGTCAATAAACAACATGTTTTCTTCCTGCTCTTCTCAGCAGAGTGTGATGATTCTCTTTCCTGATCAGTTACAGGCTCTTTTCTATTTCAAGTCTAGGACCTGCAACCTCACCTCTTTCCCAAACCTGCTGGTTAAAATTTCCGGTCAATTTTAAGTCCCCTTTGGCTCTAACGTAGTGTTAGCCATTGCCCTCTATACCCAGCCTTCATTTTGAAAATTTCTGATGAATTTAAGGCTTCAAAGTTCACAGAGTTTGTACCCAAAACAATAATGGTTGCTAATGCAAATTTAAGTAACCAAATTTTCAAGGTCTACTTTAAATAGAAATAGAACGTGGAATCCTATACCAAACTAAAAACACTGTAGAGCATTACTGCTATCATACAAAAGTATGACAACTAAACAAATCTGCACAGCAGGTAAAATGTCACAATTTGAGGCTGAAGGTTCTAGCAGCTTCTTGTGTCCTTACCTGTTGCATGGCCAACTCAATTTCATCCCTCTTGTTCACTCTGTCTCCCTCTGTGTTATCATCTTGCAGTTTAAACTGACGTAGTCTGTCTGAACCACCGAACCGACTTAGAAGTCCTAGGCACTGGCGCTGCCATAAGAAATGAACATTTTAATTACTGTCTCAACAAATGAAGTGCGTGATTCTTTTCACTTGAGCGATAACATATCCTTTAAAACACAACAGCAAGAGAGCAATGCAGATAAAATTTTTAGCACTTTGTAAATAAAATTTAAATTTTTAAAACTGTTTTAACTCACCTTTAACTAATTTAAAAATTAATGGCACCCTAAAACAGTTCCTTCAGAAACGAATGCAATTCAAGAGTGCACAACTTTGTATTCTGTCTCTTCCAGACTATTATACTGACTAGCATCAATGACAGTTTAGGTTTACCCATTCCCAATTACAACACCTTTACCTGTATAAGCAAACTAACAAAATCCAGATATGAAGACAATAAGCTCCATAAAAATAAGAGTGCAAAAACCAATTCAGTAGTTTCACAAAAAGAAGTAACAATCAATAAATTTGTTTTTAGTTTACATGTGGCTGTTAAGATCACAAAGTGCCTCAGACTGTAAGTCAGTTGGGTGGAACAGCGAAAAAAAAAAAAAAAATCAAAGATTAAAGATGTTTTGGTAATTACTTCTGGGGAAGAGTAAAACACTTAAATCCTTTTATTACTTGATGGAAGTAACAGGACAAACTAGAGAGAAAAGTTACAGTAACAGATGACTGACTCATACAGTTTTGCTCAGAACAGCTCAGTTTTCAAATTAACTGATTAAAACTCTGTATAACAACAAAAAAAAAATTTTCTGCTTTCCCATGGGAATTTCTTGCTGACATGATGCAGCAGAATACCAAGCACCCCAGCATTACAGCAATCACTTACAGCTTGCTACTTTGCCTCAGGATGGTCAGCCTAATAGTTACTATCAAAGTGTCCAGAGAACACATCCTTCTCTTGCAACCAGAGGTATTTGATAGGGCAGCCCTTTCTACAGATAGTTTTCAATGAAATAGTTCTTTACGAGTCCTTGCTCACACGAACCACAAAGCTTCAAAAACATTGCTGGATGCCAAATGCTGAGCTGTAAAGAGGTCTACAGTGACCGCTTTTGAGCAAGGCTTACTCTATCTTGGCTTTCATTCTGGTTTCTAAGTCAGGGTTATTTTTAAAAGGGGAAGAAAGAAAGAAAACAGTAGGATGTTTGATCCTCCAAATTGTTGAGCTGGAGACATGCTTGTGGCAAAAGTGGTAACACAGTATTTCTGCATTACTTTCACATGCTTTGGTGTTGACCTCAAATTCCTCTTCTTCTCCAGGCAAGGTGAATTGTAAGCCAGGCAGAGAAACAAAGTCCCTGACACAATTCTGATTTTGTGAAATGTTATCTTTTCTACTTGGGCTGGGGGGAGGGCGGCAGACCACACGCAACCCAAAAAAACCAATCCACCAAAAACACACACCACACAAACCACCACAGTCAAACAAACCACCTCCACCCCCCAAAATAAACCCCAAACCACCACACATTTTTCTTAACAGTGGAAAATATCCCTTTCAAAATTGCAACTAGTCAGAGTACAAAACCAGGAAGCAACTCATCTACGTACACAATTCTAAAAGGACAAGTGTTAAAAGTTGTTAAACAACTTTATTACCTGAAATCGGCCTATATGTCCTTGTAGCTCCATCTGCGTGCCTTCATTAACATCAATGTCCAGTTCAATTAGCACTCCTGATAAAAGATACAGCCATTAGCTTTTTCCAAAAGTAAACAGATCTATACAAGCATTGATGAGAAAAATTTCAGCAACTTATATTTTGCACATTGTTTGAGGAAAACATTTAGATATGGAAGCAGCTACTAGATGCAGGAAAACAGGTAGCTTACTGTTCTAAGTAATTAAAAGGCAGAAGGGGGAGGAAGGGAGGTTAGCATGAAAATTGCAGCTGTTGTGCAAAGCTCAGTATACTGTAAGCAAAGAAACATTTGGGCTCAACCAAAAGCTCTGCACTCCTTTATATTGCAGTCAGACATCTCTCCTGAACAAAGCAAGCCATTAAATCAAAATAGAGAACTTATTTTGAAATGGTAAGCAAGTCTTCTAGCACGCAAAAGAAATCACTATACCCATCACCATAATTATCAGTCCTCTGTGAAGATAAGTTACCCAAGAGAAATGTCAGTATGCTAATCCACAGTGCTTCTGCCTGGAAGCTTTCTTTTTTAAATAAATAAAAATGGAGAAGACATTAACAAAGAAATGGATATGCAAACAATTGTCTGTCTTCATTTTCTCAGTCACAGAATTTGCTGAATGAAAATTCTTTTTGAAGACACCACAGGCACTTCAAACACTACCATTTGCCAGTCCTCTCAAAGACAAAAAGTACTTACTGTCAGGTAGCATAATGAAAAGACAATGGGAAGTCAAACGCATATTGATGTGGGCACTATGTCCACTGCAAATCCACTACACTTACTTCAAGAACAATTATTTAACGTTTATTTTCCCCAGAGCTCTACATATCAAGAAGATTCTGTATTGAGGTAGAAATTCCCGTATATGCCTTACTATTTCTTTACAGGAAACGAATTCTGAGATTCATGCAGATAGGGTTAAGAGACTTCAAAACTGCAGTTCCTACCAGGCAAAGCTGCCTTGCTGATTATTCCTGTCAGGGAGGCCAGCTCCTGGAGAGAACCAACACTAACATCTTGACACCTCAGGATTGCCTGGATAGTATCTGAATGGGAAATTAGAAACTGCAAAACCTGTGCCACAAGAAGAAAAAGGAAGATATGAATGACTCAAAATTTAGCAGCGAGCAGAAAGGAACCACGCTTTTTCTTTTGGAGAATTTTAACGTGATCTCCCATACCAGTGAGGATGGGATTTTTAAAAAAGCTTACTTTCAGAGCAAAAGGACACATAATTTCTTTGAGTGAGCAGTAGCAGTGATACTCTAGTATCTTTTGCAACTTACCTGTCCTGCTGCTTGCAGGTGTTGTGCCATGCTGGATGTGAGGATCACCTGGCACAGCTGAAGAGCTGGAAGAAGAATCTGGCGATAACGTTCCACTGGAGCAGGAATGAAGACTGGAGGATCTCTCATTCCATACATTCTTAAGAGGTTTAAAATGAAGAGAGAAGGGGGAGTGGAAAGAAAAAAGATAAAAAGTATAACACAAGTGAAGCCCACCAGCAAGGCAGAGCCTCAGCCTACAATCACCCTCAAGAACCTGCAAACATTAGTTCTTCAACAATAGGTCTGTACTTGAACTAAGTTTATATTAGAAAAGCAAATTTATGATACACACCTGCTGCAGTTTATCTAGAAAGCTGCTGCCAGACATTTTCTCTAAGCAGATAAAATTACTTCTTTGTACTATACTACATGAAGTCAGGTTACTTTGTTTTAGATACATAAAACTAAGTATTCGCAAATATTTTAGGAAGAGGTGTGCTTAATTCTAAAGCAACTGATAAATACAGTCCTCTACAAATGACCAGCAGGTTTTATACAACCTTATACAACTCATTGACACTATTAAACAGAGTACTTGTCTAAGTCTTAAATTTTTTCCAAAGTGTTTGAACCCCCAGTGTGTCACTAAAAACTGTAAATTTAAAGCAAGGACTGAGGTTTGAAGTCAACCAAGGTGATTTCCCCTAAATATGCCATTTCCTTCCCCGAGATCTTCTCTCGGTCATCTCACAATGACTAAAAACATGACAACACATCAAAAAACTTGTCAAGCAATATATAACTGTGAAAGTGGTTTTTTGGGGTTGTTTTTTGCTTGTTTGTTTTTTAAAAAACACATCATAAAAAAAAGTGAAATAACATTTACTTCACTGCTCTCTCATTAGTGCTTTTTGGGGGGGCAAACTCCGCCCTTTTTGTTCACTAACTACAAAGGCCCCAAAATAAGTTTACAGTGCTGTTTTTCAATAAGTTTACAGGCTGTTTTTCAAATGTTATAGTCTAAATGATATAATAATAATTAGACAAT